>JAVQJL010078027.1:0-14549 GCA_036024295.1 Nannoperca obscura
ATTATACAATGAAATTAAAAAAGTGCAATCCTTCGCAGAATGCATTCACTCAAACAGCCACAGAAAACAGAGTAAAAAATAAACACAACATGTTTACATTCTGTTAGTATATCACTTAGCCGTATTCAGGGTTTTTACCGCTATCGGGTAAAAGTACCGGTAATTTAATGGTCAGTTATCAATCTAATCAATATATTTCAGTATCAAGTGTTGTTGGGCCAAACTCTGGATATTTACAGTAGTACAGTCAGATTTAATAAGCCACAACCTGAATAACAGTCGCTATGACTAATATTTGGCACTAAAAACACAAAAGTGTAAATGACATTGAGAACAAAGGAATTGAGAAAAAATGCTTAATTAAAAAAATGAAAAGCAGGAAAACTGTCTCAGAATGACAGACTGGCTGCGTTAATCTTTTCTTTCTTATTTTAATCATGATCAAGGCCGCGCAGTGTTTACTTATATAATGCACAAGCAAATGTTAATCTGGTTTAAAGGTGCCCTCCTCGCTGGACTGCCTGTGATAACAAAATTGAAAGTGGCGACAGTGCCATGATGACAAGCGTACCACTGATTAACACACCCACACACACACACACACGCACGCACACACACACCCACACGTACGCATGCATGCATGCACACACACACACACATACACGTATGCATGCACATAACCAAACAAACACATACATTTCCCTTGCATTTCCTCTACATGTTGCTCCATTCCATTAAACAAGATGCCGTTTACATCAGGTATAGCTTGTTTGTGACTGAAAAGGAGCCAGTACCTAAAGAGCTCAAATTCCTAGACTGCGTGAGAAAATGTGGCTAGAGAAAGTAACGCTCTCCTTCACCTTTATGTTTGTTGAAGTGGCTTTTAGCAAGATTCAAACTGTGGGCCACAAACTTAAAGTCAATCTCTGCATTCCATTTTGATATTTCCCCCAGTGGAACTTTTGGCCCGATGAAGGCTCTAGTAAGAAAAAGTCAGAAAGTCACTCAAACAAAGAGTCTATCCTCTGGAGACCATAAATATGCACAGTAAATGTATCCAGCCTTAAGTTTGCAAGATAGGCCTACCTTGTCATAAGTGAACCTTAACTAACTAAAAGCTGCAATTATCAGTATTTTATATTAACAATAAATCAAATTACTATATATCATGTGAGAGAGGTCACTCAAACTGAAAACTACCAACGCTGCAGTTCACCCCAGCTCTACATATTTTAGCCTCTTTAAGATCATTTAGAATGTTTCTCTGTAACTACTGGATGTAGAAATAAGCAGCTGTTTACTATCTTGTTTGCCTTAACAACTTTATTAGTGGATAAATTGTTAAGTTGTGTTTTAGGCTTGTTCTACTCAATGATCACTCAACTGATCACGTTTGAATGAAAATGTTCTCTGGAATGTTGGCAGTAACTCAGAGTACAATACTGTCCTCAGTGGAGTAGAAGTGTAGAATTGAACTACTTCAATCTACTTACTTGTGTATGTACTCTTACTGTCTTTCCACCACTGCTTGCCATGGACCAAAACTTTGGTAATACACATTATGACCTGACAGTGTAGTTAGAGGAAAGGTCAGGGAGTCAGTAGCTACTGTTTACCTGCAGCCTCCATACACTGCTCTGACTCGAGGGAGGGGAGTTTCTGTTGCTATGAAAAGATGCAACAGCAGAACACACCACACTCCTCATATGCTTAACTGCATATAGACACAGGGGAATGGACAGCCCTTTCTCGTCCAGCGAACAGGAACAATCTCACCAATTTAGGAGGAGGTGGCGATGCAGGTGTACCTATTTGCCTTCCATCAGACTTCTACCTTTACCTTAAAGTCCACTGGTCTTCCTGCATCCAGAGCCATTGTTCAGATCCTGCTGTCAGGTTCAGGGTGTGTCATTCTGCTGGACTGTTAACTGAGTTAGGTGGCACTGGATGTTGGAGCCTACTGCTCACTCTTAAAGGCACATCCAGCACTGACACTCAGTCACAGGATGTGGCTTATGAACCCAAATCTATGTGTCTTCTGCTGGTGGATTGGATGCATGCACCCATTTAGTCTTTTCATTTGTTGGAACTGAACATCCTGCGCTGACAAACCACAACTTATGGCAACAACAAGAGCACCTGCGCTAACGGTTCAGTCCCAGGTCCGTTCACAACAGGTGCTGCTGAAAGCTTGGTGACATTGTGACTATTTACGTTAGTGGAGCAGTTTGTACTCCATCAGAGAAGAGTTACCTAACATCGGATGATGCGACACATTAAGTGAACCAGCCTGCCTGTCCATGGATTGTGAGAGGAAACTGGAGCACACAGACGAAACCTACTTATTCACAGGGAGAACCTGCAGACTCCACGCAGACAGGCCCCAGCCGGAACACAGAACCCACAGTCACGAGCACTGAGCCACTTTAAAAAAACTCAACTGAAGAATCCTATGAATAAATCAAGTGTGCAACAAACAAAAATTATAATAATTAAAAGAAGTCAGTTGTAATCCCCTTTAACAGAAACCAAGCCATATAACCCCAATCGCTGCAAGTGAAAGTGTAAATCTGACCTGAGTTTTTCCCCAAATAACTCCTCACGTGCTTTGTCTCAACTTTAATCTCAATTAGACATGTTTAATCCTAACACAATTAAGGACAACACACCTGGGACTGCACTGATCCATCCCTCTCTGGTATTTATATAAACGACAGTAATAGTCCACATCCAATAACTCCATCACCATCTATCTCACCAACAGCTGATGGTAGCAGCTGCTTCGTGGCTCCTTTAAGTTCCTCTGTGAAACTTTGCTCAAGTGCTAATTGGAGGAAAAAACGAGCTGGCTGCTGATGTTGGGGGTGGGGGGATTTGAATGAATATCATGATAAAGCCTTGCTAATCTTCAGTTCCAATCTGATTCTCAGTAGGATATATCTTTTATTTCTATACTTAGGTGACCCAAACTGCTTCCTTTGTGGATGTTCGGTTCCGCGGGATCAGTGGGAAATTGGAAAGAGATGTAGTGCGCGTGTGCCACCTCAAATTGGATTGCATGCCGTCTTAAATGAAAGCAAATAATTTCACGGCTAATGGGCTTAATTTCAGGAAATAATTCCAGATTTCCACAGTTGGCTCTTTTGCATGTGATTTCTGCAGAGGGCTTGCTACTTTTGGGGAGGTTGTTTTTGTGTGCATGTTCATCGAATGTACTGGAATTAGAGAGCAGAATGATTTAGCTGATCATTTTGAGTGCATCCAAAGTTGATCAAATATCTGACACTCTGCTTTGACCACTCTCCTTTGAGCTCCCACTAGTTGTTGTAAGTGGTGATAGGACCAGCGCTGCTGTTCTCTCCCAGCTTTTATTCACTGGAGACAGAATAGAGGAACAAAGTTATTGCCAAAAAAAGGATAAAAGAAAGAAAAAAAAACTGACATAAACAAGAAGTAAAAATGTGATTGCCAACAAAGAAGTGATTAAGCCTCACAAAAAGTCTTCAGTGGTTAAATAAATAAATAAATAGCTGTAATTAAATAATGAATGAAGGAATCAGTCCATAAAGCGTTGATTGATGTCCAGGAAAGGGGGTCTTTCTAATGGAGGCTGGCTGACAGTGATTGCGAAGGCCCATTTACCAGCTGATGTTTTGTTATGATTGGACATGTCAGTCTTCCTCCTCTGATTAAAAAGAGATGGGGAAAAAAAGCCCAAATGCGCCGTGCGTCCTTTTCTTTATGTTTTATTTGTCTATTCTCTTTCCATCCAGCAGGCAGAACGCGATGGGTGCATATTATTTTGTCAATCCGCTGGATTGGGGGTTTGTAGAGATGCCAGCTGCCCTTTACGTGTTACCTTGAAGACGCCACTTTCTCCGAGGAACTTAGTCATGTAATAGGTGTTTGTGCTGTTTGGGGCAAACAGGTTTAAAAAGGATTGTTTTGTTTCCATAGCCAAAAGATGGAAGCGCTTCCTGTGAACAGGTTTTTGGAGTATAACACAACTCCCTTGAGATTGTTGAATAATGCATACAGTGCCTGACCACCGGGTCAAACACAAGCCGGAACATTTACTTCTTATGCTGGCTTGAATAAAAAAAATAAAAGTTACATATTGTTTGTTCTCCTGATATATATGATAAACAGGATGGCAAATTATTGTGATTCATTTGTCACTAGTGGAGTAGAACCCTACAGAAAATGCTGAGCAGGGTATGGTAGCAACCACTGAAGAGACTGAGGTCATGTCCCCGGTAATATTGTTGGGAATTGGGGGGTTGAATTATCTTCTATGAACTATGCACATTTTACACATTTCAATTTTACACATGTTGCAATTTTAGAAGGCTGATTCATTTATATATATTTCATATAAATATCATTTTTTGTGTTTTTAGTCAAGAAAAGATCAATTCAATTAATTCAATATATAAAGTCCACCAGAGCTATGTATGCACAAAGTTATAGAAACAACATTTTGATCAAATGTGGGATAAGATAACATTTAGAAATATAATATAAAGGTTTAATGAATTGTGTGATTCAGACGTTCTCAAATGTAGGTTTGGCCCTGCTCCTGAGCATATATCTGAGCATAACTGAGTTTTAATCCCCTTTAGTATTTTTGGCCATCAGGGCCATTTGGCCAAGCTTTTTTAAAATGTATTACATAGAGCCAATTAGGTCAGACAGCTGGCTCAAAACAGAATGCAAAGCGACACACGTTTCCCTGCATGAAACCACCAAGAGGTCGAGACCTAGGGGAGCTGTCAGATGACACCTAGAAAGTTAAATATAGGAGTGTCCACACCTTTACTCATCTTCATTCTCCCCATATGGTCACCCCACTTTTTGTTTTTCCAAGGGGCTTACATTACCTGTGAGTTCCCGAGCTCCCAAGCATCCACATAATTGGTAATGATGCAGATCTCTCCTAGAAGAGAGAGACGGAGAACACACAGATTGGGATGAATGAGAGAGAACCATCAAGCTCTACACAAGGAGGGATGTCAAACTGCAACTCAACTGACAACCAGAGATTAACCAGGTGGAATAGACCCAGGTGTGGATTTCCTGTATGAAAGATTCTGAATCAGCCCAATGTGCACAATAATAGACAATAACGGCCTCAGTATGCTTCAAACTAAGTGCCTGTCAGATCAACAGTAAGTGTGTTTCCGCCCAATTATTTCTGTGCATTTTCAATTTGTGTGAAACATTTTCAAATGTCTGAAATTCTGAATTAACACATGAAACTAACAGATGGGTCATATTTCCATGGGCCATGTTTTCCACATGGCTTCACTTGAGCTTCAACTGGAGCACTTTTCGTGAGGTCATCTCGTGGTGTCCTCTTCTTCTGCCGTAGTTAATGGTTTCCACCAGTTACTTATCTCCATCATCCAATTAACTAATATTCTCACAACTTCAGTGGATGTAAACCTGCATAACTTTGCATTTTATTTTGCCAATTTTCTGGAAATGTGGTCAAGATTTTGTGTCTGAAACCCCTTTCCATCGTGGAATCGGGGGGTGTGTGGTACATTTTATAACTTTTCTAAACAGACAATCCATGCCGCTTTGCGCAGCGATAGGCCAGCTGTACGGAGGTGTGATAGCAGGCAGAGAGTGCACTGCTTTTACAATTTATCATGTCGATACTACAAAGACAAACAAAAGACTGCATTCTTGGAGAGGGATCAGAGAGGCAATGGGTCAAGGACTGTGGTCATTCTAAAGGCAAAGGTTTTTATACCTGTTACCAATGGACAGTGTGTAGCCTTAAAGGATGCAAACTGCAGGTTGATGTAGATTTTGTCAACTGTTTAGAAAGAATAGGCCTTCACATTCATTCTGTTTGACACATACAATTAAGCTTATCAAAAACTGCATTTACTGGCATACAATGTGCACAACATTATTCCTTATCTGAGCTATAGTTAATTTAAAAATACAATTATGTAAAAGAGACTGATAAGGGACACAGTTTTGGATAAATGCATACCAACATCACAAAAACATGCTTGGATCCCAAAGAGTTTCAAAAAATGTGGTAAGCAAGACAAAAGTTCCTCTTTCCTTCCACACAGCAACACAACTCCCTGCAGACTTCATGCAGAGCTATTTTACAGTAACTCACTGTAGTGTACCATCCAGCTCCTTAATACGGAGTGCTGCTGGTGTTCGGCCCCTCTCTCTTACAGCGGCGACCGCTTTCAAGCTGCCATATGGAGGAATGAAGGGTCCATCTTTGTTGTCCCCCACCTCTGCTGCTCTCTGCAGGCTGGCTAAACAGCCTGGCCCGACTCCCAGAAACTAAGTTAAGGCAACTTTAAGTTTTGCAACGCTGACTTCTTTTGTGGCTCCTGGAGTTCAGCGCGTCAGATGCTGCTGCACCGATGAGAGCAGCACTGAGAGATGGGGCAGCAACAGATGGAGGTCTGTGAGGGTCACTCTTCCCGGACTTTGCCTTAGCAATGCTCTTTGAGGATTTGAGCAGAGCAGAATGTCCCTTAAAGTCTCTCAATGAACATTAAATGACTCAAGTATGAAACTGAAAAAAAGTTTGGATCTATGAACACATTGAGAGCAGTTTACATATTCAAATTGTGAAGGTTGGAAGTGCTCTGCAGCGTAAGTGCTATGACTTGAGATCCCCCTGTACATTTCCATGAAGACACCGCTGAGAAATGACATTGTTTGGAGGGTGGACGTTTGGGGGAAACAAAAGAAATCTTCATCCCACTGATGTAATTGAACTTCTTGCCACCACACAGAGAGCACTGCACTGTTTGCTTCAAATGGTCTTAAATGGCAGTTCTGTTGTCAGTCTTGTCCTGCTGAAAGGAAAATGAAAGAAATATTTCAACTGAAGTGGCAAAGTAAAAGGACAAAACATATTGATCTTTTCCTATTCTTTAGCAGGCTCAGGATTTTTTAAAGACCAATAAAGTCATTTCATGCTACATCTCACAATTCACCTCAGGTTCCTATACTGGAATCACCAATACTGTCACTACAGAGAAGTAAATACAGGGGCTTGTATTGCATTTACATTTGACATAAAAGACTAGGTGGACTGGTTTTTAAGGCTGAAGATTATTAGAGGACCACGCAGATTATATTTTTACATGTACTTTCACTCAGTCAAGTCCCAATGGCTGTACACACTGTGGTGTAGAACAGCTGCTAGGTCAACTTCTCTGATGCAATGGAAGTCAGTCGCTTCAACTCATACGTCTGACCATAATGATCCTGAAGAGAGGCGGTGTAGAAACACCACAGCAAAGCAAAACATTCATTGAATGAAAATGTTGAAAACTGTCTTTTGCGAACAGGCCAAACTGGCAACAAGTGTCGTTGCGTGCCAAACAGAAAGCACAGAATGTAGCATAGTTAGCATCAAATCATTTAGAATTGTCACAACATAATGACCTCTCTGAGTCAACATTTAATAAAAACAGTAAGTGAATGTTCATGGGCGAACAATCACTATTCAAGGAGGAGAAGTGCAATCATTCTCCTGCAATGACTACTTTGTCCTTCCTCCTCCTTTGAACATAAATCTTATCCATATACGACTGATAAATACAGTACAATGCAGTGTTTAGACTTTGAATCGAGGGTTAATCCTGTCCAATAACACTGATAAGCAACATATCAGAATATCCCCTCCCCCACACACATCTCTTAATGTAAGCTGAGGTCATGATGGCCAACACCATTACAAATGACTGTAGCATTAAACACATCAACAGTAGCAAAAGAGGAAAGAGCACATTAATTCAGGCCAGTCGATGCTTGTTAGCAGGGCCGGCTAATAAATAACATAGAGTTCGGTCCCGGGGTTGGCCAATGTCTTTCAGCCGCCTGTGGCATCTTAATGTGCTGTTTTAATCAGGGCCAGCGGCTGCTAAAGGGCTTACGTTAACACATTGCCTGCTACATTTCCCCACACGTTCCAGGGATTTACATGGAGGGCCAGTAAACCATCACCAGAGCCCCTTGTCCTGCCTTGTATTTCCCATTCTCATTCCCCGTATCAGAAACCTCACCGCGGCCCCGGGTAGCTTGTCACACTGAGACTCCCCCCCTCCGGTTTTTACCCTCTTTTTTCAAAAATTAAAAAGAGAAATGGTTGGTGTTGGGTCAGGGGCAGTAAGGAAAGATTTGCTAGGTAATGATGTTGGAACCCCCATTTTACCGGCTTTATCCTGTTAGAGTTAAAAACCCTCTTTGTGCTGGTCTGAGGTGTGCAACAGGCGGGGGAACAAGAAGCAAGGGCCGGGCGGAAGTTGGATGTTAATACAGATATTGTTCAAAGATTATAGCAGGTTCGCTGAGGTTCAGCTGGCAGATTTAAGTTGCTGCCTTTCTGCACTGGTAACCATACCAACTGCACTGAGAAACTATTAAAACAGCTCTGCATCGCAAAGTAGGGACACCCCTACGGAAGAAGCAAAATGGCAGTCTATTGGCCCACAAACCCAGGATAAGCTTCTCATCAGTTTGGGAACAGCGGGCTGCTTATGGGACAAAACACTTTGTAGAGGAGAGGATTTTGACTCACTGACTCATTTTCATACATATTGTTTCCATAACTTTTGGGCTTGGATAAGCTAATGGCAGAGGCAGAGTTTTTCAAGTCAATGTTTTTCAGCAATGGTCTAGTCTGAATTCCTTTCATAATTGCAGCCTCAGTGTCACCGTGGCTTGTCAGAGGTGACACATACAGCAGTCATGTCAGATTTACAGGTAGGTTATATTTATTTTACTCGATCAAAAATCTCTGTTTAAAATCTTTGTGTGTGAACGCACTAAACCAAATCAATGAATGTTGGTAGTTAATGGTAATGAAAAAAAAGATATCAGCTACGTCCCACTAATGCAATCCACTGCAGTAATAAATACGTAGTGTAGGTCATTTTATTACAGCAAACATTCCACAGTTTGGGAAATACGCTTACATTTTTGTGCTGAGACATAGGTGTAATGTAAACTAAAGGCACGCAGTTAGGTTAACATAAGGACTGGAAGCATCAAACTACAAGTTTCATTTGAACATTTCAGTTTGAGCACATAACAACAAACCAATTACAATGTGTTAATTTGATGGTCGGGCCAGCACCCTGCATGGTAGCTCTTACTGTGTGTGTGTGTGTGTGTGTGTGTGTGTGTGCGATGGGTGAAGGAGGAACAAAATCCTTGTAAAGCTCTTTGGATAAAATCATTATATTAATAAATAATAGATTGCCATTTAAATAAAATAATTTAAATAATCTAATCTAGGTTCAACATCACACGTTGCCAACTTGTTCAACTAATTGATGAAGTGCATAAAACATGTTGAGCATGGACATTTGGAACATTACTGATATGATTAGTTTGAGCACACACATTTTCCTCTGTTCTTTCCAAGTTAGCCAAAACGCTAGCAATGTTACTAAGACACTGTAGTTGTATATATAAACCAAGTGTCTTAGTAACATAATATATAGAGTATCATCTTCATGTATCACCTTGTAAATATAACTGGATCATTTGTGTGTGAAAACCTGAGCATACCAATGTGAAGAGCACACAGCTCTGTTATTCTGATGGGAATGAAGCGTTATTTGACGGTGTGATGTTTGATGAGTTCTATCTGACCTAAGTCATATTTATTTGTATTATTTGTAATCTGAGGGTGGGGTGAAGATATTACATTGCTTGAGCCCCTCCTGAGCTGGAGCTGTACTCATTTATTGACAAGGGTAGTTAACTGGTCGATCATGTTTATCTTCCTAAACATGGCAATATACTCATTTAGGAAACGTGTCCATTTCTTCCTGCCCCACTCTCCCTTCTCTTCTCATTGCAGCACAGTGTGAGCCACCAGCTGTAAAACAAGTGAAACAGCGGTGGAGGTTTGCTCTTATCACAAATAACAGACCTGTGTTGTTTCTGATGGGGATGCAGGGGTGGGGTGAGGGGTGGTGTGGGGCACAGACCGGCCAATGAATGAATCAGCAAATGAAAGAGTAACGTCAGTGCGCTGCCTGAAATAACTATGCTCCCCTGTACACCGTAGCACACATTAGTGCACGATAAAGAGTTACAAAGAGAAAAGGTGAATCTCATGGCACAGCCAGCGTCTGTGTAGAGTTTTACAAATCAAACTGAAATGTTTACCCCTCTTCTTTGGATCGTTTAATTTTGTCATCAATTGTTTGACTGACCGAAGAGCAAGGAGAAGAGTGTAGGTGTAGAGAGAGGCAGATGAAGACAGACGGACAGGCAGACAGAGAGAGGAGTGTGTGTGCTGCATGACTAAAGCTGCTCTGTCACTCTGGGAACAGCAACATCAATAGAGCAGAGGGGGGTATTAGCCCGGCCTAGGCATAGGTTACCAGGAATTAATGAACTTTCAGTTGGACTCCTTATCCCGCCGTACTGACAGGATGAAGTCGGAAAGCCTCGCTGGTCCTCAACGCTCTGCTCCCGAGTGGAAGAACAGAGAGGGAGAGTTTCCTGAAATGAAAAAGCAATGGTTCTTATCTCGGAGACAGGTTGTAAGAAGGGCCGGCGAACAAGGCAGAGGGCACACACACACACACACACACTGTGAAATCTCTTAGTGAGAAAGCGCTCGGCAGGCCGGACCGCAGTGTGTAGAACACTTGGCTCAGGTCAGATAAAAGCAGTCTGGAATGAATCATTCTCTGGGTGATGGAAGCTCTCTCTCTCTCTCTCTCTCTGTGTGTGTGTGTGTGTGTGTGTGTGTGTGTGTGTGTGGGATGAGGTGGGGGTTGGAGGCCACACCATCCACAGCTCTCTATATGTATTGTCTGGTGTAATAGTGTGTGTTGAGATCACCTTTTTCTACTTTCATTCCATGATATGTTTAAAGGGAAACGCCAGCCCTGTTTTTTACAAATTTTGGGGCCGAAATGATTAATAGAAAAAAAGTTCTCCACCATCGAATGATCTGCAATGGCTGAAACTTAATCCTTTGGGGCAATTGCACCCGTGAAAAGTCTGTCCACAAAAATTTTTGTTTTTTGCCACTGACAGATTCAGACTGTTATTCAAAGTGTCAGGCCTTTCGTTAAAGAGTTAGATATTTCTTGTTCAACCAGAAACAGAAAGTCTTGTTCTGAAATCTCACAAGAGGTTGAGTTGTGTGCGAGAGGTAAAGTCTGTCTCTGTAGGGATCCTTTCTATAATGTTGTCAGACTTTGAATATCAATCTGAGCCTGTCAGTGGCAAAAACAAGTACCTTTCACAGGTGCAATTGCTGTTGCAGCCATTGCAGTCTGATGTTGGCAATGACCAGGTGTGGACTCAAGTCACATGACTTGGACTTGAGTGGGACTTGAGTCATCAATTGTATGAGTTCAAAATTGAATTTTAAAAAATCTAAAAGACTTTTGAGTGTAACTGACTCCCACATATGCTGTTCTAAATTGTTGGCAGAATCAGCTCTACGTTTTCGACTTTGAATCAAGCTGGCAGGAGAGAAAGGTACGTTTGGTAGTGCAGACAGAATACTGCTGCAGTGGAAACATTACAAATGGTGGAGTTGTGTCAGGAGGAGTTTATCTGAAAGCAGCACATTTGAAAAGGATTCATTATTTCTGTACACTTCAATACTAACTGTTAATGCTTAACAAACTGAAATGGCTGTACATTTAGTGAAGGTTGCATAATGATGCTTGTATTAGTCTTTACTAGTGAAAAGAAGAAGACAACTGCTGTGATGAAAATGTAAGCAGGTTTGAACTGTCAACAAACAGTATAGTCAGTATTTGCAGTGAATAGCTGACACATAAACCCCCCCTCTCCTCTGTCGCCCACACACACACACACACACACACACTGCCTTGCTGAACTCATCAACCACTGTCTTTTTGTTGCATTTTGACTGTCCTGCTAATAGAAAATTGACATTTGGGAAGCTTTCATGAAAAAATGAAAGAAAAAAAAAATCTAATCTCTAACCTTTTTTAATGAAGCCAAAAAAAGAAAAAAATCTTGAGTGGCAGCGAAAATGCTTAGCATGTGTTGTGTGATCCTTCGCCCGCTGCAAAGATATTAAGACTTTTGAATGAATAAATTAGCAGAAGGAAGCAGACGCCAAATCCTTTCCTTTGTGATTAAAGAAACTCCATCAGATTTTTATTAGAAGGGGTGTTGTAAAGAGAAGAAAATGACATTCTTTTGGGTGCCCTGCTCTTACACACACACACACACAACAGACACACAGTCACCTCACAATTCTCCCGCCTTGTACATTTATTCAACACATTTCTCCGGGGCACCATTGCTATTCTGTCAGTCTGTGGCTGCACAAAGATTAGCCCTCTGCTGTGATTTAAAAAAGACCAAGTAAAAGAGGAAAAAAGGGTAATCATACTTCCATTCTTGAATCACTTCTGAAAAGAGAATTTCCTCTAATTCTCCACATAATAATGGGTTTATAGCCTTTATTTGTAAGTGGATGGGTCGGCCTTAATTACAGTCATTGGAGACCCGACACTCTTGCTCTTGTAATCTCCAACATATCGGCACTTGATGAGATGACTGTTTAATAGGTAGTAATATTTCAATTTTCAAAATGTGATTACCCTTTGTTGATATCAGTGTCTGAATAATACAGTGTCTTGTGATTTGCAGAAATGCAGAAATTGAGTCGTAATGAACTCACATTTTAATATCCACATTTTAGTAATTATAACAATGCACACTTTTTTCTGCATAATGTCACAATTACTGCAGCAGTGCTTTCTGTGAGAGAACCAACCAAGACCAGTTAATACATGTAGGCGAGGAACGGTGAAGAAGTTACACACACACAAACACTGTACTTTTAAATTAGCTTATTTATAATACACTGTTGGGTGTGGAAGCCAGGTGCATTCTGGGATAGTCACTGTGACATGAGAAGTTAAAAAAAGTTATAAAAAGTTTCCATGAAAGACTGAATGTTTTGATGAATGAATGAATCAGGGAAAAAATTCACACAGAAACAAAACAGTTGGAAGGATGGATGAAGAAATAACTAAAAGAAGCAAAACATGAATGAACATATTGAATATTAATGGCTGAGTGAACAATGAAACAAATGACCAGGAGAATTATAAAAAGAATGAATACATGGGTAGACAAATGAACAAGTGAATAAATCCACAAAACACAAACAAATGAACAAAGATTTAAAAAATCTGTGTAATCAAACAACAAACTGAATGAATAGATGAGTGGATTCATGATTCAATATTTTGGTGAATGAATGAATAAAGGAGGGGGTGGCAGATGACTGAACTATATAAAAGGGTGAGTGAATGAATAAACAATGAATGAGTTATAAATAAAAAAGGAGCCAATTAAGCAATGAACATCCACACTGAAAAAAATATTTCTTCCTTCATTCATTCATTCTTTCATGCATTAATTAATTAATTAATTAATTCATCAACATGATGAAAACAAATGAATGAGGCAACTTATTAAAAAAAAAGCGTTAATTAATTAATTAGATTTTGATGAATGAATAAATGTTTTGAACTAACGAATGAAGGAATGTGTAAAATGAATGGATAGGTGAATGAATCAATGAGTAAGGGAACAAATGAACACATGAAGAAACAAAAGACAGATGAGTGACTGAATGAATGTTTGATTAATAAACAAATAAAGGAAGAAACAAAAGCTAGTGTGGCAGTGAACAAAAAAGAGTAAATGTATAGGTGAATGAATGAAATGGTAAGGCAAATAAATACTGATTTATAGCGCTAAGTAGTTTGAATCAAAAACATGAATTATTGTTTATCATTAAAAATGTGTTCCACTTCGGAGCTGTGGTGAAAAGGTGATGTCTGAAACACCAGCATCCTTCACTTGTCTCATGCTTTTTTTAAAATCCATGTGCCTTTTTCTGTTCTTACCGTTTGTTATGCAGTGTGTGTCTATGATGCAGAATTATTCAAATCCTGTGTTGGTTTTCTGCTTTATCCACCATCCACCACTGGCCTCAATGAAAGCAGCGTATGACTTTACTCTAAGGCCCTTGGGAGTTAGCATCATGGATGTGTGTGTGTGTGTGTGTGTGTGTGCGTGTATGTGTGGTGAAACAGCATCCATGCATCCTCAACACAGGTCCACCTTGAAGCCTTCCTCACTGACTCGTCCTCAGAGCTGAGACCCAGAGAGCCTTCATCCTGCCTCCTTCTGAGAGGCTTTTTATATGCATATGAAACAGGAAAGCCCCTGGTCCTCCCATCCAAACAGGTCACTTTGCATCCACTAGAAAAACAAGTGAACAATTGTATAGTCTGAAGAACCAGCAGCCACATTTCAAAGAGCAGAACAATCCAGGATTTCATGTGCATAATATACATTTTCATTTGGAATAGGGCTCACATTCCTCCAGAATGAAGGCTCAGTCAGACCATCTATCTATCTATCTATCTATCTATCTATCTATCTATCTATCTATCTATCTATCTATCTATCTATCTATCTATCTATCTATCTATCTATCTATCTATCTATCTATCTATCTATCT
>JAVQJL010078049.1:0-20306 GCA_036024295.1 Nannoperca obscura
CAAGTCCTTTGTCTGATGCAATTAGAAGGTCATTTGTGACTTTCACCAGTGCTGTCTCTGTGCTGTGATGCAGTCTGAATCCTGACTGAAAGTCCTCAAACAGGTCATTGTTCTTTAGAAAGATGTGTTGCCCCCTTTTCTATGTACATGATTGAATGTTTAACAAGGCAGCTTGTGGGGAAAAGTGGATGATCAGCGCTTACAACAACTAATGTCCCTTTAGTTTATAATAAAAACCAGCAATGCAACAACAACTCCTCACAGTTCCTCAGAAAGTGTTCCTCTGAACCTATTCCTTATCTTCCTGAGCAGGTGAGACCCTGGAGATCTATCTGGAGGTGTATGTCAGTAAAGACTCTGTCACGCTGTTGAACTCTGGAGAGGACTCCATAGAGGACATTCTGGTGCTCCATCTGGACCGTGGCAAGGACTACTTCATTACCATCTCTGGCAACTATCTGCCCAGCTGCTTTGGCACCTCGCTGGAGACTCTGTGCCGCATGAAGAAGCCCATCAGAGAGATTCCCATCACCAAACTCATTGACCTGGTGAGGGGAAGCTAGTCCAGTAGTCATTAAAGGGAAATCTAATTAGACCAGTTTAAAGTTATAGGATTGGTGAACAGAGACATATTTTGCTCAGATTAGTTGAAACTCAAACCTTCCTCTACACAGAGTAGTTTAGCTCAGATTGTAATCCGATGGCTCTGTAGCTATTCACTACCTGAAACCTGAGCGGGAACGTGTGAGCCGTGTTCACTCCCTCAGGGGAAACGCAGTCACACAGAGAGCCTATATTTGGAGAGCATAAAATGTCTCAACTTGTATATTTCTGGCTAAAAGGGGCCAAAGGAACGAGGAAGTGTCAAAAACATTGGAAGGGAGCTCCTACAGAGCAGGAAAAAGTGACTCAGGTTAGGCCCATATTAGTGCCTTACATAAATAGACTCTGGTCTTAACACGTTCACCTCTGTCTGTTTCCATAATGCTATTTTTGACTATCTGATTTGGCTTTGGGATATAGTGCTACGATCATTCAGTACTCATTTTATTTATTTTTAGGCTATTCCATTTTCTTACTGACCGGGTGTATTTGATCAATGATTTATGCAAGAACTATCAATCATCTATCTGCTTTTCTGATTCTGTGTTTATGCGTACTACTTCTATCTACTTCTTCTTTCTTCTTTTGTTTCTTGCCTTGATCATTCCTTTCCAACTCTCCACTCTGGTTGTGGGCTGACTTCTTGTTCAGGGAGAGGACAGCTACATGGAAAAGGTAAAATAATTACACTGGCACTACTGATCAGACAAATCGGGGCCACTATCACCTTAGTTACAAGACCAAGTATCTGCTTTATGACACTTTATTGACCTTCCTCAATTGTTCATGTCATAAAGTGAATCTGCTTCAAGCATTGTTAGAATTAGTCATGTCGGGATATGATATCCCTGGTAATATGTGATACTGTAGTAGAAATATATTTCACATTTTGTTTTATTCATAACATGGTTGGACCACTAACTTTAAAATTGTTATTCTGCTGTCCAGCAAGCAGAAAGCAAAGGAATAGTTTCATATTTGAGAATATAAATATCCTTATTCACTTTCTTTCTGAGAATTAGGCTAGAGGTTTGATACCAATTTTCATGTCGCGTATGGAGCTAAAGCTGGGAACCAATTAGCCTAGCTTAGCATAAAGACTGCAAGCAGAGGGAAGGAGCTAGCCGTGTTCTCTCCTAAGTTCATAAATATGTCACCTCAAAAAGGACCTGTGTTAAAACAATGGAAAGGGGTTGAGTTAGTGGTGGTCTGTTGCTTCTGTCACTGCTGACAACAAGAAATCTGATCCAGCAAGTCCAGTTTGAGTAACAGATCTACAAGTTAGAAGGCTTATGAGACAACAAAACTCTATACTCTATACAATTATTAAGCTTTAGAGGTGTTGGTAGGTGTATTTCTAAACTTCGGAGAGAGCCAGGCTAGCAGTTTCCCCCTGCTTCCAGTCTTAATGCTAAGCTAATCGCCTCTTAGCTCTTGTTCCATACTTAATGCACAGACATAACTGTGGTATCAAATCTCTAATCTGACTCTCTGAAAGTAGGTAACAAAGCATACTTCTAAAAATGTTGGTCTGTTCCTTTAACATGCAGCCCTCTTCAGCTAAAATATGGTACGCTGACACTTACCTGCTGTTCTCACCTTTCACCTGCTGTGAAATCTCATTTCACAGCAGGTCACCCTCACTGCACCGCTGCCGTATACGCACTATTAAAGTTAATAAGAGGAAGTGTTAGGGTCTGTTCAGCTAAGCTCAAACAGTCCTACAGTATGAAACCAAACGACAAGTCTCCTCTTCCATTTCATAACTCGTTACTGATCAGTGAAGCTGAATAGCTGCATGAGTAAACGGATATCCATTTAGAATATAAATTAGACCATTAGCAATTTATACATTTAATGTTAAAAGCTTTCGTGGTTTTGAATCCCCTCTGGAAGATTCACGTTACTGTAAATACCCCAACGTTCACAGTAGAAGCTTTGGGTGTTTTTCTTTTTTTACGGAATATCACATTAGTTCTGCATGTTAGCATTATACCCCATTAAAGGCCCTCTTTAGTTTCCCCTGCATTTATCTGCAGCCTCGCTAGCTGCAGTTATTTTTGGACGTCTCTTGTGAGTCACGGGGATCCATTTGCAGACACAAAAAGAAAGTGAAATCCAGCCCTCTGTAAAATGGCTCTCCTTCAAATTTCCAAACCCCAGAGGTAACCCTGAAATCACTGCTGCTCCTATCCCATCACTAGTTGATCAGTTGTGTCAGGTGCAGTCATTCCACTGATCTCTATGAATCACTTAATTCGGGAATAATGTCATGAATTCCGATAATTTCTGAACTAAATCAATAGAAAGATATTGGTATATTAGTCCTGGAAAAAATCTAATCCAATCTTCTGTGGTTTGTCAGTATGAAACAAAGTGACTGGGTTATCTCCCATCAGGAAAAGTCGAAGGTGAGCTTCCTGATGGTGGATGGTGTTGAGGACAAACCTCTGAAGATCCCCAAGGAAGTGTGGATTCTCGTCAACCATCTCTTCACAAAGTCCTGTGATCAGGTGAGAAGGCTACAACTGATGCTTGCTGTTGTTCGTCAGTGAGAAGTGATTAGACTGCTGAACTGGGAGAGTGAGGAGTGTAGTTTATTATCAGCATTTATAACTTTTAGAGTTTGAGCCCTTGTGTATGTGTTAATGTAAAATATTTTCTTCAGAGGACCAATACATGCAAATTCCTGGAAAACAGATGGTTTTGGTTTGCAAAAAAGTACTTAATTTATATGATAAGATGATATTCTGTGGTTTGGCTATTGGTGCTTGAAAAGACAAGTACATGTTAGGAAATGAACATCATAGATGTACATATGATGATCAAACAAGCGCTTCTTACTTGGTCTAATATCTGTCTCAATTTCATGTAATCCACCCTTAAAGACACAAAAACTATAACACGATAGTATGATAACCCAAAATTCCACATCTTTATCTTCATATGACAATATACATTTTATATAGAGTTGTTGTGCTGTGAAACCGTGTATCTCTAAAACTTTTAATGAGCTGAGAAACCCAGCCTTGTTTTCAGTTTTTAAATTATTTATTTATTTATTGTAGGAATGTTTTTTCTCAACCTATAAAAGAAGCACTTAATCCTTTTTTATGTTCAAAATTGCCAAATTTGAAGATACATGGTTTTCACTGGATAGCAACAATAAACTGCACATATAATATGCATCTTCTCATTTATATGTTTAAAAAACATGGACACTGCTGGATCACTGAAGTGAAATCTTTATTTTGAATGATTTGATTCGTTTTCTATTTTTCAAAACAGATTACACTAACATTCATGATGTTCAGCACAAATAGTTTCTAATGGACAAAGAAAGATGGTCTGATGTTTGGCACAAACCTAAATTAAAACAACTACAGTGACTTATGTGAGTCAAACATTCTCTCTGTGTGTTCAGGCACATTAACATGCGCTGTGGAAACAGGTCTCCCTGAAGAGAGAGGGCTTTGTTTGCTTTGTGCTCTAGGCGAGGCTAAAGTCCATTTCATGTTTTATTGCTCATTGTATGTTGATTTAAGGGCTACACATTTCAGTAAAATGTCCTTAATACATGATTAGTTCTTCTGGATGAATGGTTATACGAAACTTGACAGAAGACGAAGTTCTTTGTTTGTAATGTAAGAACTCATTTACTCTAATATTATATTTTTGTGTCTTATAAATCCATTTGGGCTGAGAACTTGTATTTACACATTACACAATAACTAACTAACAAACTAACAATAGTGATACTAGTGAACTTTGTTGGAACTGTTTTAAATGTTCCATGTTTGTTGCTGAACGTCTCCCAGGAGGACTTGTTCCAGACACCAGGCCTACAAGAGGAGCTGCAGGGCATCATCGACTGTCTGGACACCAGCATCCCCGACTCCGTCGGTATCCTTGTCTATAAAGCCAGTACCACAAGCCCAGATCTCACCAATTAAGGATAATAGCAGAAAAAATAGTAATCATGTAGCTTTGTGGTATTAGGAAGTTAGATGGGTTGATTTCTCAGTGCTACTGAATACTAAGTGAGCTTGCAAGCTACGAACCTTGAACACGTTGGGCCCCATATTTGCTTGTTCCTCCCTAACTGTTTGTGTAGTTGGTTGTAACCACTCTGTAGCTGAGGCTCTGTTGATCTTCTTGGAGGCCTTGCCGGAGCCAGTGGTGTGTTATGAACTCTACCAACGGTGCCTAGACTCCGCTCATGACAGCCGCCTCTGCAAACAGGTGCAGTGACTACACTTAACATACCATGTAGTTATCTGTTAGCTCTGCAATGTACTGTGTGATGTTTACCAACTAAGCATTGTTCTGTTTCTTTTAGAGGAATTTAAAGTGTTATTCATTGAACAGTATAGAAAAGAGTGCAGAAAGTGTATGTCTTAACTCCGTGTTATCCCAGGATTTTTCTGTATTCAGATATCGTCTACAGTAATGCGTACAACTAATCTTTGTCTACTTTTGACAATTGACAGTTGATTTCCCAGCTGCCCCGGGCTCACCGCAACGTGTTTCGCTACTTAATGGCCTTTATGAAGGAACTTCTCAAGCACTCCCACAACAACAACCTAACAGCCAGCCTCATAGGTATGAAATGGATACCTCCTGTCTAAATGTTCATTACACTTTATAGCTCAATGAACAGATGGTTTAATGTTTATTACCCCATTGTATGGGTCTCAATCAGTCAATCAATTGTCTGATTATACAGAACATGTACTTGACAGAAAAATAATGAGTCTTGAGTCAGTAAGTCTTATGTTAATACATCATTTCTTTTTCTTCACCTCTTTGTCCTGTTCTTGTGTTCCAGCGACACTCTTTGCAAGCCTCCTTATCCGACCGCCTCCCAACCTGATGGGCAGGCAGACAACACACGACCGGCATAGAGCCATCAACTTCATTCTGGGTTTCCTAATGGCAGGAGACGAGGAGTAACCGATGTTGGTTCCTCATGACGTCAGTCAGGTTTGGAGTCAATTCCCGTCCTGGCTTACTGTTGGTAAAGGACCTGGACCTGTAGGACATCTGTTGGAGATCAGTGCAGCAGGTTTGCAGAGGAAGACGTCCATTAGAACTTTTATGACTTTACCAAGTGTCATATGTTTAGTTCATTCAAAGTATGACCGCTCTCTGGTTTTGGAAGCACTTGGGAGAGGTTTGAACTGATGCCTGTGTAATTTCTGAAGGCCTTGTGCCTCCAGATTAAAGTTGTCTTTATCCCACGCTGGCCCTTCTTATTGTAGGTGCTCATGCCAAAATAAGCCCTGAACAATGAGCGGTACGAATGTGAAAACACTTCATATCCATAGATGCTAAGAGAGACTCAATTACACTAAAGAAAATGAACTTCCTAAAGTTTTAAGAAGTACACTGAATGCTATTATATTGTTCAAAGCATTAAATAGTTTAAAATAGGATTATTATGGAAATGTACTAAGAATGTTTGAGCTTAAGATAAATCACGACAATCATTCATTTTGCAGCATTTTAACTGAGGGGACAATATTAAGATATATGTGAGAGTTATCTGTTACCATACCCGCTGTGTTTTAACTGTTATTTATATATATTTTTCTTCTACGTTTGCACCATTTAACCAGTTTTTGGTTAATACTACATTTTCAGCTCTGCATTGTTTTTATCGTCTAGTTATAGAAAACTCTGTGTCGTGAATGTTTCTGTGTAACTTCAGCTGTGAGCATCTCTTTTCAACCAGGTTCTCTGGAGTTACAAAACAACACACTAACTTCCTGGTCCACCGGAATCACCCTCTGTGGTTCTTGATGTCTTAAATGGTGTAAATAGTGATGGTTTTCCTGTTTCATGGGTATTTGACTGTTGGTATGGTGGTGCAAATCTGTGTTGATGTCTACAGATTGTCATGAATTTGGTACTGTTCATTTCTGTTTGTTTACACGTCTTCTTTCTCATTTCTGCCACAACTTACAGCGCATCGTTGGTTGGTTTAGGCCTGTGTGTTGCCAAGACACAGTAGTCGTGCTCCTCATGGTAAATGCAGAGGAGTAACACTCTTTGCTTTAAGTGATGCAGCATTTTCTGGGTGCAAGTTTAGCAAGATTTAATGGCCCATTACTCTGCAGGATACAGCCCTTCTTTGTGCACCTTTCTCATTTGTGCCACAGAGGAAATGTTTTTTCTGTAGTCACTGTTGCAAAACTTGCCATGGTGATTGAAATAAGGAACTTCTATGCCGAACACAGTTTCCTCTTTAACAGTTTTACCCAAGACACGACAGCAATAGCTTTTCCAGTCCCATTAGTTTTAAGATTTATGACATTAATTTATCTCGCTCTGCATTTTCTGTGATGTGGTGATGCCAGAAAAAAGCCCCCACGTTTTCTTCTCAGATGCTCACGGATCTGCAGAAGATGTGAGCACATGATGTAATGTGACAACACTGACAATCATGACACTTACAGAGATGCCTGTTGGGCTGAAGTTCCTCCAGTTTCGAGTAGTTTCTTTTCTGCCTTATTGCCATCAACACAGTAGAATCTTCCGTTGGTCGTAATCATGCCGAGCTTTGCCAAAAGGTGGCTTGGCCCTGAAGAAACTGTTCCTGGAGATTTATTGATTCTCTTTATCACTTTAGCCTCATGTCCAACAAAATCTATATAATCAATAACCTCTGATTTTAAGTGTTATGTCTTATGCCACTGTACCAGCTGATGCATTTGTATGGATCCATCATTGTGCTCTTTGTCTTCAGTTTTTGTCACAATCCATTCATTAAATTAAGGTACATTTAAAGGTACACATGTAAACACTCAGCACCTGTTTCAGATTTTTTGGTGCATTTAATTTATTTAACAGAAATAAAAATGATATAAAGCTGTTTTATTTTTCCTTTCAACCTCTCCTTTTTGAAGAATGTGTGCAAGTCTTATTGACAGCCTCTTATTTAGATGAACAACAATTGTACCCTGGTTTCTGGGGCTCACTCTTCATGTACATGTGAAATCGTTATTGGCTGATGTTCATGCTATACTTAGTCTACTCAGTCGCCGGTGAGACATCCTTCACCTCAATGCTACATTCCCATTCCCCGTGAATATAAAACCTCCACCTTGGACCTACTGCCACCATTTGCTTCTTGTGTTGTAGCCCAGTTTGATCCAATCCAAAGCCATGGCCATGCTCAGAGTATCTTCTTACCGCAAGCTGTTTGAGGATGATAACTGGAGTCGAAATGGAGGGTTGAGTATGCAGTGTGCAGGGCAGTACCGGGCCTCCGTCAGGTCAGCGTGGGTTTCTCTTGAGAAGAGGGCGGCTTCAGAATTTGTGCTGCACTTTGGGCAGCAATTTTATGATATTGATCTGTTAGTGACAGTATCAAATGTTGTGGATTAGAAATACATAGAATTTAAGATGTTTTTGACCAGAATCAAATGTTTGGTTGCTAAGTTCATGATGGTGATGATGAGGGTGTTGTAATTTTTACAGTTTTTCCTGAATGCCTTTTGTGCTCATGGATAAAATGATGTCACGATCGACTATGTTCATTTACTGTAAAGGGTAGGGCTGAAATGCACTTAAAAATGTAAAGAATGATGCTGTACTTCTTGTTTCATTTCTTTTAATATGTCAAATGGATGTATTACTGTATACTGTATGCATACTTGGTAAAAGTAAGGAACTATCCCAGAAAGTAGTTCAGTTGATCTCCCCCAAGATCCTTCAAAACTCAGTCCAGTCTTTGGTACATTGTATCTTCCTCTTAGGGGTGTTGCCGTTGACAAGTGTGACTGTGACAAGTTAGACTTTGTAGCTGCCAAGACACTGAACAAGTATGGTCTGAACCGGTTTGTCCAGGATCGCAACATCATCGCTGCTCTGAATGATCGCCTGGTTAGGCTTATTGAACTGGTGAGGACGAACAAAATTGCTCCTCCTGCACATGAGCACTTTATTTTCCCACGGCTGTCATGCCCTTTGTTCTTGGTAAAGGAAGCAGTACATCTATATTTAATCTGCCTCTGTGCCCTTTTAGGCCCGTTGTTTTGAGGAAGAGAATGAGTCCCTTGAATATCAGATTGTTGAACTAGAGCATAAGCTGAACGGTCGACAAGCCGCCTCCAGCATCACCTCCACTGTGGCTGGGCCAGACTATAGTCTGGATGCTGTGGTGGAAAGACTGCGCAGGGAGAGGGTAAGCTGCTGCTGGGTGTGTCTGCTGCATGTTTCTCTGAGTGTGACATTCCTAAATTGGGTTTTCTCATAGACGGTCCATTGCACTTCTCCTCCCATCACATCAATTTTACTTGAGCTTGTAAAGTGACAGGCAGACCTGATCTATAACCTCGTCGAGATTCATCAGTGTTTTCACTGCATCTCCCTGCAGGATGAGATTCTGTGCGACACAGAGGAGCTGCAGAAAGTGCTTGAACATCTGGTGAAAGAGTACGAGAAGGCTGCACAGCAGAGGGTCCTCTTCCAGCAGGAGCGACAAGATGTTGCTGAGGTAATGGTTACAAATATAACATCAACCGCATGTGGTGTCTTGTTGGAAGACAACTGACTAGTTAGTGGAAGACAAGTCTGTAGAAAAGATTTAGAAACACTGAGGTCCTACAAAAAATAACCATGCAGCTTGATTATACATATATACATAAATGAGTCAGGTAAACTTCAGTAATTAAACCTCGATGTAATTTGTACAAAAACTAAGGTTACAAACAAACTTTGTTACCACGTACACTGAAGTGAAATCCATAAAGGGTGTCTAAATGAATTACAAATAATTTAAGAAATAAATCCATTAAAATGATAAATTAAAAATACCCTTTGATCCCATTTTTTGTTGAAGGATGCCTTAAATTGGAGCATATTCTCAGTCCAACTTGGCTTGTGTTTACACCTCGTTATTTTAAGACATCAGCTCTATAAATTATAAAACAAACAATATTAACTACTTACAAACATTTATAACTGCAGATGTGATGGCTCATTGTAAAGTGAAAAACAAAGTCTGGTGGATTTTTCAGTATAAAATAAATGCTCACCCTGTAGTTGTATATCATAGTTGTCACTTTTTTGACTGCTATACTTCGTTCTGTCCATAAAGTGACCATAATATTGAATCCACCGGCACTATGGGCAGAGGTTCTGCAGTTAAAAATAGTTATGTTTAACCCATTATATGGTTAAGTTAAGAATGGTTTTATTTAAGGTAAAGGGGACTGTGAGAGACGTGATATAAGTATGTCCAAAATTGAAGATGCAGGGGCTGATATCCCCTGATTTTTAGTCCATATTATGGGTCAAGCTCCAAAACCACTTAATTTTACATTTCCCATAATGCACCCTGTAGCACCTTTCAATAGACCCCCATACCTGTCTTTCAAACTCCTCACTCCCAGTAGTTACTGCAGATTTTCTATTACAAATCTGAAATCTCCAAGCTCAAACTGATGTCAGCGTTTAGATAGCGCTGACAGTAATAATAATAATGATTTTAATAATAAACCAATAAATGAATGTTGAATTGAGTTATTTGTGACTATAAAACATTTATAGATGTTGTTGTGCTGTATTGCACGTTATCGGACCTTTGTTGTGATAGTGTACCTCCAGCACTAGATGGCAGTGTTGTCGAGCGTCTCACTGCACCTCCTCCCCTCCTGGTGAATCAGCTGAATCTCGCCACAGCTGCTCCCCTGTAGCCCTACCAGGTGGGTGTTGATCACCAGCAGTCACACAATCTGGGCTGGTGGCCCACTGCAACCTGAGCCACCAACTTTTCCATCGACCCCTCCCTCACACATGCCAGAGCCCCCCCAGCCGGGCCAGATGCAAGGGAGGCTTTAATTTCCCCCTTACAGATGTAATGCAGGCTCTAATACGGTGCCGTAATGTTCCTGCTGGCTCAGTTCTCTGGTTCTGAATTGGAAGCAGCTGCAGAGTGACAAGACTTGGTGGGAAATTGGCAGGGAGGTAAGAGCAGAGATGCGTAGGAGAGGAGCCAATACTACACAGTTCAACCACAACTAGCTGCAGTTCTCTCAACATCATGGTAGACTGACAGTGATGAAACAAGGCACGTTTGCTTTGTTTTAAAGTGTACTTCAGTAATGTCTTGTGTCACCAAGCCTAGTTGCAGTAAACAACAGTAGCAGAGGTGAAATGAGTTTAATGATATTTACCAGAATTCTATTTACCAGAATGATATTTACCAGAAAAAATGCCTACTAGTTTCGAACTCTCAGGGTCCTCATCGGAGCAGAAATAGTAGAAAGAAAGGTTGACACTGGATTTTGGGATGTTAAGGAAACGTATAAAGCAATTGGGTGTTAAACAAATGCCCCATTCTCTGCAAAAGTTGTAACAGTTTTTCTTATTTCACATGACTGATTTCTGTATTTGTGTTTTTCTCTGTGCTCTTTTTTCAATAGTTTTAATGGGGTGGGGCCCCATTGGAAGAAAGTGATGTCACATACTTTTAAGTACCAATCAGGATTCAGCAACATTTGAACCCGAATCTGATAGTTTGTGGGTTGGCAGCTTTAATGTTTTGGTTCACTCTCCCCGCTCTCATCAGCATCAGTATCAGCAGGCTGCTGTTTTCAGCAAAAAGCTCTGTAAGCTACCTACACAGCACCAAACAGCAGACAGACACAGTTATCAACGAGCTGATGAACATAGAGCAGCTAAAGAGACAAATATATCTCTCAGGAGTTGGTGGAAACCAAAACAGAGCTAAAACCAGAATAAATATGGAACATACATCTCCAAATGAATGCTATGTTGCTCTCCTGGATGCCAAAAATACAATGTTTACAGCTTGTCCTGCTGCCCGTAAGTGGCCAAAAAGTTGCACAGAATGTGACTTACATGTTTCTCTGATATTTGAATGATATTTGAACAGGACCAGACTACTTATGCTTACTGCTGTCCATCAAGGACCCTGCCACCCTCCCAGCGAGGCTCCACAACTTCACCAACAAACCCTCTCAGCAAATGTACATGCATGCACCCACAGTAATTGCATCCAACACCAATTAATCTGGTTCTTTAAAAAGAGTGGATAAGCTGAGAACCCCTGCTGGCGAATGGATTGGTGGATAGGGCTTTTGTGTCTAGTTAGGCTCCTTCTGATCTTCCTCCTCCTCCTCCTCCCCCTTCCTCTGCATTGCGGTGTACTTGCTGTTCAGTGAAACAGGTGGATGTGCTGGTGCTGATGGTTCTTAAAATTGTTGTTCAGGGTGGAAAAAAAGGGAATTATTTTTCTACTTTTCTTCAACCTGTGGTGTGATTTAGTTCCCAGACTGCAGTGTTCCTCTCAGACACCTCCAGAAATTAAGTTGTTATTCTCTGTTAACTTGATTTTCTTTGCAGAAAGTGGATGCTGTGACTGCAGAGTGTTTGGCGCTGAGGGAGCAAGTGGCTATCTATGAGGAGCAGCTGGCTAACCTGGAAGCCCAGCACAAGTTGGTGAGGTGGAGAAGAGGATATATTGTATAGATGCAGTGTGATGAAACAGAAATGCCTTGAAATGTAGCACTTAGGTCAGACAGGAGTATTGGAGAAATGCCCAGAGCTGTGGTGACAAACACAGCTGTGATGACCCCGGTCACCTTGCTGAAGAGCCAAAAACAGCCCTGTGAACAGAAACGTATACGGAGAGGATTAAAACACAAAATATGTAATCTAGTGAATTGAGCAACAAGTCAAAATGAGACCCGTATTCATTTATTTATTTATTTTTCTTATTCCAGTCTCTTAAAGGCATAGTTCAAAATGTTGCTTTCTTTTCGAGAGTTGAGATGAGATCACTGCTACCACTCTCACATCTGTATGTTAAATATGACGCTCCAGCCAGCAGCTGCTTAGCTTAGCTTAGCACAAAGATCACAAGTCTGACTCTGTGTAAATGGTTAAAAAAATCGGCCAACTTCAAAGAACACAGTATTTGTGGTTTGTTGAATCTCAACAAAAGTGTAGAAATGACAATTCATAGATTTACAGGGGGTTACATGCTGGACTATGTCTTGGCAGCCTCCAGGGAGTCACTGCTCCCGGCCAGGAAATAGTCTGGTACGTAACCCAGCATAAAACCACAATTTAATGTATATCAGTTGTTGTACAGATTAAACAAATGAGAGAGGAGTTGCTGCTAGGTGGATTTTGTTACCTTTGGACAGAGCCAGGCTAATTGTTTCCCCCTGTTTCCAGTCTTTGTGCTAAGCTAAGATAGCCATCTGCTGCCTGTAGCCTTACTGTTCGTTAATTGGAAGACCCTTTGCAGCAAGTTAAAATGTTTCAGTTTGAGCAAGAAAGATGCAGGTGTCTCTGGGCTTTGTGAATCTACTTCAAGAAGAAATCTGCATTATAAATCAAAACCCTTCTCAGTTTTTTTGTAGTCTAGAAAGCAAGCCAATCATAGTTTAGGATAGCGGGTTGGCATCTGTGTCTAAAGCGTGTCTAGCTATCAAATTCGCCCAAATAACATGAAGCAAAAACTCTTTGCTTTCTGTCTGAACACCTTTATATGTAATTGACAGATATGAAATTTGTGTCTGTCTTTGCATTTTACTCTTGGCTTGAAAGCGAATAGGCGTATGTTCCCAAGATGTCAAACAATGGCTTTAAAATAGGCACGTTTTCAATGCACATCATTACCTTTATCTCATTCATACATATCCTGCTCCTCTCCACCTTCTACAATATTCTCCACCTTGCTAGGAGATGACAGACGCGTCCCAGTATCAGATCTCGAGGCTGTAGGCAGAGAGAGAGGCAGCTGAAGCAGGACCAACTCCATCACTCTGTGTTTTCTCTGCAAAGCCCGGCTGCTCGGCGTTTAACACACTCCCTGTGGGACACGCTCGATAACTCACAGTCCGGGAAATGCGGCTGAATACCAAATGAAAACAGAAGTTCCCTTTGTTTTATTAACTGTTGTTATTATCAGCACTTCCAGATACCCCATATTCCCCTGACAAATCGGCAGCCATGTCGTTATTTAGGTGGAGGGAAAAGGAGAAAAATGTTAGAGTGCCACTGCAGCTCTGTAACACTTCATTTTCTGAACTGGATGTGGAGTTTTTACTAAAGGGGCTGTATTTATTGGAAGCTGAAGACGTACATGTTGAGGGTTTTGATGTATGTGTGAATGCACCAAAATGTACTGTGTGTTTTTATATTTGCAGAGATGGAACGTAAACTAAGTACATTTACTCAAGTACTGTATTTTATTACATATTTCATTGCCTCTTTATACTTATACTTTACACCACTATATTTAAATGATAGCTTTAGTTACTATTTACATTACAAATTAAGATTTTACATAGAAAACATATGATAAGCTAATGAAATATTATCCATTGCTATGGATAAAACCACTTAACAGTACATAAAATAGATATAATTTGCTCTTCCTCGACCAACTACAACAGAAAAATGTTACTTACACATTATGCATTAGTAATAATAATTTAATGCAATATGTAATACAACACTCACATGGGCCATTTGTCTTTAAAACAAGTACTTTTACTTTTGACATTTTAAATACCTTTTTGCAGATAATGTTTACATACTTCAGTAACATATTAAGATGCTTAACTTAAAAGTAGCAAAACCACACTATAGAAATTAAATGGAGCTAATTTGAACTAATTATAGTTTAGTATAGTGTTGTGTAGTTGGATCAATAAAAAGTGATCATATTTTATAAAGCAATCATGTTTTGTATGTAAAATCTGAATTAAGTAACTATAGCTGTGAAATAAATGTTATGGAGTAAAAAGTACAATATTTCCCTCTGAAATCTAGTGGAGTAGAAGTATAAAGTTGCATAATGTCTGTGTGTTTGGCATGTATGAGCAGGCAGTGGACAGTCTGCTGGAGCCAGCTGAACGGACTACAGGAGCGGTGGCAGTTATTGCATTTGGCAGCCCTGACATCACGCCGGCCTTGGATGTAAAGGAGTACCACTGCCAGCTGGCTGAGAGCCTCCAGGTACAACACACTGTAGCATAAAACACATAAACATGTCATGAGGTGGAAGCCTTTCTGAGCACCCGCCTGTGTACATTACAATTCTATTTATGGCTTCTCATTGAGCTACACTTACATGCACATGAATGGACTCGCATGTACACACACCCATACACACCAGTCATAGAAAGTAAATAAGTACATTTGCTCAAGTACTATACTTAAGTACAATTTCAAAGTACTTGTACTGTACTTGAATATTTCCATTTCATGCATTTTTATACTTCTACACCACTACAGAGGCAAATATTGTTTTCTGTTATCTGACAGCAATTGACACTAGTTATACATGATTTTAAATGCCATACCATTATAAAATACATTGTTAAAGATTAAAACAGTGTTTCTCAACCTTTTCAACTTGCACTTGACAAATAATCAGTAGCTGGCTGGAGGCCCTTGCCTTGTCATGTTTTAGATGTTTATAATCATAAAGGTATATAGGTATAGTCATAGCCAGCATTTCCACATAGGGGTTTTTAATTTGCACATTGAAAATGCATAAGAACTGGTAGAACGAAACACACTCTGTGTTGTTAGTTGCACCAAAGAGAGGACAAAACTTTTCATATTGTTGCATAACTGTTTTCCAATATTTACAAAAAAGCAAAGATTAAAAAAAAAGTCAAAACATTAAATATAAACTTTGTAGCAGAAGTTTGTTTTTTCTTCTTTCCTCTCCCATTAATCATCTCACGACCTCTCAGATTTATCTTGTGACCCTTTGGAAGGGGACCTGACCCCTAGGTTGAGAAACACTGGACCAAACCACTCAACTGCATTTAAAGAAACACTAGCTCCACCTTGACCAGCTACAACAGTAAAATGCCACTTACACATTGAGTATTAAGAATCTAATATTGTCATATATGATGATATATCAATACTTACATTTGATACTTTTAGGTGCATTTTGTTCCTCATACTTATGCAGTTTTACTTGAAAAGGATTTTGAATGCAGAACTATTTTGAAATTGTTGTATTACTACTTTTGTTTAAGTAAAATTAGTACTTTTTCCACCAGCGATACACACTTTCAAGAAACCAGCTGCCATCCTCCTCCTCCTGACCACTTGACCCCTCCTATTTTCACCACATCACCTTCTCTCTCCCTCTGAAACGGCCCGGTCAGGTCCAGATGTAAATCTCAACTTTCACAAATCACACAGCGATACTCCCACTTGTTTTCTTTCCCTCTTAACACAACACCAGGGGAGAACTTGAGAATCAGAGGTGCAGTTCTGGACCCGAACAGAATGCCTTTGTCTACCTGTGTGTGTGTGTGTGTGTGTGTGTAGTGCAAGAGAAGAGGGGCTGCATTGGGGTCAGACTATAGCTCCGGTGGGTCTAACCCCCTCTGGGGCGAGGATGTCTGCCCGGTTCAGAGGTCAGGGCTGTAATCAGACTGCTGGCCGCCTTCCCAGGCTTCTCAGCAGCACTGGAGTGGACACTGGTGTGTGTGTGTGTGTATGTGTCCGTGTGTTCTTCATTTAGAGGCAAGGCTGAAGGGTATCTGGCGTATTTATATATTTGTGTCTGTCTAAATGCGTAGGTGTGTTTCTTGTTCCCCAAAATCCCGTCTATTCACTCTCTCTCCTTCCCACTCGATCTCTTCTCTTGCCAGCTGGACACCGTCCTGTCTGTGCCTGGCCTCGATTACGAGACCCAATTGTCTCAATGCTGAAATGATTGCTATTGAGTTTGAACAGTAATGGTGATTGCTGGCTGACTCCCACACACCTGTGCACCCTCGTGTTGCTTGTTTTGGGTGCATTTGTTCCATCTAATCAGGAATGTGGTGTACACAAGGAGAGGTTTAACCATCATGAGAGGCTCTGATTGCTCTTTGCACTCCTGTCAAAGTACACTTAACTGCCGAAAAAGAAAGCACTATTCTCCATGGTCTTGTGCATTTGCAGCCTCAAAATGAAAGGTCAAACATTCACAACCGCACTTGTTCCTCATCTCCTGTCTTTGCAGTCCGAGTGGGGTGCAGCATCTTCTGCTGTGGTTCGCAGTGGTGATGGAAGACAACTGGAAGTGGGAGCTGCTATAGGGTCAAGAGTCAAAGATTTGCCAAAGATAAAGGACATCAGTGAGATAAAGACGCTGGTGAGTGGACTCTTCACCCAAATTACACCTAAAAAAAATCAAGGCAGATTGCGATTTTATCTTGAGATGACCGTCTCAGAGATTTCTGCTGTGAACACTGTGCAGACCTGTGTGTTAGGCAAGCTGATTGGTTGATCCAACTCCAGTTGAGGGGTGGGTCCAAATTAGAGGAGAAAAAAACAAACAACTTACAAAAGCTGTGGCCATGCAAACATCCCCATATGATCGCTGTGCTGGAGAAGCATGTTTCAGCGATAGTTCTCGTTCGACTCTTATCAGCTTTCTTGCCAAGAGGTAGATGAGAAGATTGACATCACTCTCGATGTCTCCACACTAAATATGAAGTTACAGCCAGCAGCTGGTTAGCTTAGCTTAGCTTTGCACAAAGACTGGAAACAAGGGGAAACCGATAACCAGGTTCTATCCAAAGGTAACAAAATCAGCCTATCACCACCTCTGAAGCTCACTAATTAACATGTTAAATGTTGTTTGTTGAATCTGTACAAAACTGAGACACACAACTTATGTTTTTTTAGGAGGATGTGCTGGACTACTTCTTAGTCCAGTGCCATTCTAAAGTTTAGTCATCCCCGCTAAGCTAGCTATTTCCCCCTATTTGCAGTCTTTATGCAAAGTTAGCTGGCTGCACGTGGGTAGCTTCATATTTACTGTACAGACCTCACATTGGTATCAATATTCTCATCTAACTTTCTCTGCAAGAAAGCAAATGAAGTGTATTTCCCAAAATGTCAAACTATTTAGTTAGTTCCTATGAAACATTTTTGGAGAATTATCCAGAGTTATGGGAGCATTGTTTCTTGAAAGAAACGTTGTGGCTGAATTATTTAAGTGTAGTTGTTCAATGCTACGAGCACCATAAACAAAATTCAACTGACCTTTGGCTCCAAATGTGTTGGAAGTCTAAATCTCAGAAATCTATAAAACCAAAACTGTCTGCATGGCTAGTAAGTAACAAAATATGTATTTTTTGGGGTGAACTGACCCTTTTAGTCTCACAGTTACACGTAATTTAAATCCTTCAGTTACTACCTACTTATTCAGATCTTCCCATAATGTTTCCCACCTCTTTACTGACTGAGAAAAGAGGGGTCTTAAAAACCATAACTGGCTCTGCATCAGCCATCAGCTCCTAAATCAGACATAATGGTGAAAATGAATGGTTTCCCACAGCAGGCAAAGGGAGTGGGGAGCAGCTGAGTGACAGCAGGAGATCCTGCTGACCAGAGTGTTTACTCTTTGGACACTTTCAGCGGGAGATGTGAAGGGCTCGGCTTCAGCTCAGTCAGGATTTATTACCCTCCGTGTCCTCAGTTATTAAGTACAGTCTTTCAGAGCACCTGCAGTGTCATAAACATCTTAAAACTTCACTTACACACACACACACACACACACACACACACAAACACACTGACTGGAGACTTCCTTTACAAATGAATGAGAGGAAATAAACCATCATGGGAAGTTTCTCATCTCAGCCAGCAGCAAAGTGCCAGGAAAGCAAAGGGGTTTTGAAAAAAACTGACATCAATAAAGAGACAAACCAGGAAACTCAGGTAAAATTACCAGGTGACTCCAGGAAACAGAAACGACCTACACTAAGTTCAAATGAGTCTCTTGAACATCTGTCAGTGGCCAGACCACAGCTGACACAAACAAACATGGTGGTTTGGTTCTCATTACTGTGGCTGTGGCTCTACCTCCAGCTCTTTAAATAAACAGTGAGCCTCTGTAACCACAGCCGAACATCATCTACTTTTCTCTAATATGCGACACACAATTCCCAGCTCGGCAGAATGCAGCCTGACGGATGGACAGCACGGCTTGATCTGCTCTGTTTCCTCTCTCGCCCGTGATGGATGCCTCGGGTCTGGTTTCTCACGGAGACACAACATGGCCAAACAAACAGATTGCAGTGAAATCAGCCCTGACGCAGAAATGTATATAATAGAGCAGACACTGATGAGGGTTGAATGCCACTACTCGTGTACACAGGCGCCCAGACTTCACTTGTCATGCCAGGGAGAACGGAGGAGAGTGCGCGAGTAAGTGACTCCACCGACTTGGGGCGTCATCATCAGCCTGTGAGTTGTAACCGGGGTCTTCCTCTGCTCACATGATCTTGCTGACAGACGAGCATGACCGCCTGGATCCCCATCTGGCTGTGACAGCTAATTGTTGAACTTCTGTGATTGCTGTAATTACTCATGGCAGGATATCACAGCTTCAGACACGGGGGAGTGATGCTCTTGCATTAGTTTGTGGTATAAGTAAAGGAACCTGTTTTATCTGTGTGGGTCGGGTTGATTGACATACTAAAGGTTTGAGTAGAGCTCAATTTCTATCAATTTTTACATAAAAATGGATGAAATTACTATATTTCATGTGAAAGGGGTTGCTTGTGGTAGTGACCAACCCAAAGGGAAGGATCCCTCTCTCTTTTAGCTCATTGTTTTGGTTTCACGGCCCACAAATTCTGTTTCCAGCTGTTCAGACATGTTAACAACCAAGAATGAGAGTCTACAGCCATGCTAGAGGCTCTGTGAGGCTGTACTGAGTCACAGTGGGGCTTTGAGCTAAATACAAACATCAGCATGCTAACATACATGATGTTTACCATCGTGTTAGCATGCTAACATTTGCTAATTAGCACAAAACACAAAGTACTGCTAACGCTGGTGGGAATGTCATTAGTTTTGCAGTTATTTGGTCATAAAACAAAAATGGCACTAGATGAAAGTCAGAGGAAGTTATTTCAGTTCATTCTGAAGAAGACACGAATGTCGGTACAAACTTTCATGGCAATCCGTCCAGGTGTTCAGATATTTTAGTCGGAAAAAAAAAACCGGTGGACAGATCAACTCACTGTCACCCCCATCCATAGAGCCTCGTGCTAGCTACCACTACCTGCCCAGCATCAAAATCTAGCAGCTAAAAACCCAGATATATTTCCTAGTAGTTGGTCAGATGGAAACAGAGCTAACAGAGTATCTAAATATGGGATTTGTGGTTGTCAGGTGGTCAGAAACATGTTGCTAATGTTGCTGTTTACTAACACATTAGCTAACATAAGAAGGTGAATGAAGTTGATCTGTCATTGTCATTTTGTCATTAAACCAGAACAGAGGTTAAAGTCCCTGAATGCCTGCCAACTCCATGGCTGAAGGGAAAATCAAGATATATGACAAAATAATTAAGTAGAAATAGAAGTATTATTTGAATGAATAACCATTACTGTGTGTCGTCTGCATGTCTGTAGATCTCAGAGCTACAGAAGGAGCTTGCTGACCTTGAGAAGTGTAACGAGGAGCTGGAGGATGAGGTTGAGATGAAGAAGGCTGCGTACATGGATGAGATTGCTGAACTGGAGGTCTGAGAGCGGACTGATTAAAGTAATCATAGGCAGTAAAGGACCAGTGGTTTAGACTAATTCTGTCATCTAATCCCACCACCCTGTCTGTGTGTGTGTGTGTGTGTGTGTGTGTGTGTGTGTGTGTGTGTGTGTGTGTGTGTGTGTGTGTGTGTGTGTGTG
>JAVQJL010078052.1:0-51038 GCA_036024295.1 Nannoperca obscura
GTGTGTGTGTGTGTGTGTGTGTGTGTGTGTGTGTGTGTGTGTGTGTGTGTGTGTGTGTGTGTGTGTGTGTGTGTGTGTGTGTGTGTGTGTTGCACAGTGCCTTTGACACCCTGGCCAAAGTTTTCAACCCACCTGAAGCAGGCATCAGACAGAGTCTGGCAGAAAAGTCGCAGTGTGTCGGTGGAACAACCATCCAGCTGATTGGTCGAGACCAGGAGACCCCCATCATCGAGGTGGAAGGCCCACTGCTCACGGACAGCCATGTCGGCTTTAAGGTGGGTGGAGTCAACTCATTCAGCTAATGGCCCAAATAACAGCATACTTAGCTCACATTGTTAATAATTTAAGGATAACAATTGTTTCCCTCTATCAGAACATACTGAAGCTGTTCAAGTGGATTTATTGTCAAGAGCAATTGAGCCAATTGTTTTTTTTATTACTTTGGCATTAATCTGTAGATTTTGTAAGTGTAGTTACGATTTTGTCAATCGTAAAATCTTTTTTTAGATAATTTCCTTTCCTTTGTCCTTCATCTGTGTCTTTCCCTCTCTGTCTAGCTGACCATGCCCAGCCCCATGCCTGAGTATCTGAACGTACACTACATCTGCGAGTCAGCATCCAGGCTTCTGTTTCTCTCCATGCACTGGGCGCGCTCCATCCCTGCCTTCTCTGCGCTTGGGTGAGACTTAATTTAGAGTCTTAAGCCCCTTTCAGACACGTGCCCCATTACATTAATCTGATGGCAATTCAAAACGTTGGTCTGAAGGAGCACCCTGGTCCCTCGGGCGTAAAAGTCACAACGGCAATCTTACGAGGTCGGACATTTCTCAATGACAAAATGTTAAAACTTTACAGTGTGATAAATCCAGCAATGTTGCGTGTTCCATTTTTGAAAAGAGGCTTGAGGAAACACCATAACACTGCAAGCGCTTATCTATGTACAGTCTATAACTTCATGAACGCCACAAGAAAGGGCTGCATTACTGTTTATGTACATGCTCACACCCTTATCTTTTTTTTCTTTGCCTCTGTCTCTCAGTCAGGAGGCAAACACTAGTTTGGTGCGAGCCTGCTGGAATGAGCTGTTTACTCTGGGTCTCGCTCAGTGCGCTCATGTGATGAACCTGTCGACCATCCTCACTGCCATAATTAACCACCTCCAAAGCAGCATCCAGGACGGTATGGACCACAGACCTCGTCATCATTTCTCAGTAGGACACACACACATAAACAGGAGCCAAGATATGTGATTTTCTTTTTTTTGTTAGAAGAACTAGGGGAGGAGAGTAGATATATTTTCTCCCATTGCTTCATTCATTTGTCAAGCGTCTGTGGCATTGTAGGATTGTTGTTACCACTCTATTGTTCAGTCCAGTATTACACTTATGAGCCCCAGATGGTGCTTCATCTTTGTTTATTTGTCCGTGTTTCACACATGATGGCTCAAATATCACAGATTGAAGTTCGTTTTAATATGGAGAACTAAATATTAAAATTAACTAACTGTTTTTTTTCAGGAATTGCAACTTTTGATGCTGTTGACATGTTATTTGTTGTTTCTCTCAACGACTGTCCCGTTTAGATAAAGCTTTAAACAACAACAATAACAAAAAAGTAAATGATGAATGTTGATATGTCAAACTGGGCATTTTCTTCCCTCTTAGACAAGCTTTCGGGGGAGAGGGTGAAGCAGGTGATGGAGCATATTTGGAAATTCCAGGAGTTTTGTAACAGCATGACGCGGTTGGACACTGACAGCTACGAATACGCCTACCTGAAGGCTATAGTGTTGTTTAGCCCAGGTGAGTCTTTTATTTCTTTCTATCAGTCGAATAAAAAGAATTCCACGGGAAGAGTGAAAGTGATTTGAATAAATGACCGTTTTGTGTGTTTTACTGATCAGATCACCCCAGTGTGGACAGTGGCGGGCAGATTGAGAAGTTCCAGGAGAAAGCCTTGATGGAGCTGCAGGACTACGTGCAGAAGACATACCCAGATGACACCTACAGGTACATTCATACGCTCCAAGTCAGCTCAACCTCCCCACCATAGTGGTGACACAGTGAATAACAAGTGATTGTTTCTATAGTTAAATCCTCACAATAATACTTAATTTCATTAAGTACTGCCTACTTGGCAATCTGAAAAGTATCCTTTATTCCTTGATAGCTTAAAGTACGTGGCAGTGATTCCCAAATGATAGGGCGGTGGGGGTACATCAGACAAAAGAAGCTAGGAATCAGTGGTTTAGAGGACTTCAGTGTCTTAAGGAAGGACATTAAGGAAAAGGAGCGTATAAGAACATATTATTTGGAAAAACAAAAAACCCAAAGTAAACACAAGATATCAAGATGACTTTGCAGGGACGGCTGTGTTTGTTTCCCCAGGTTGACCCGTATCCTGACACGTCTCCCAGCCCTGCGCCTCATGAACTCCAGTATCACAGAGGAACTCTTCTTCACCGGCCTGATAGGCAACGTCTCTATTGACAGCATCATTCCCTACATCCTCAAGATGGAGACGGCTGAGTACAACAGCCAGGACAGCCCGTCGCTCCAGCACCCAGAGCTGTCAAATTAAAGATTAGCGAGGCTCCACTTCAGGTACTGTCTCTGTCTCTCGAGGGGGTCTACTGTTGAACCCCGGTCCAAAATCCTGCAGCTTTGTTTTCTAACAATACATTGTGCAAGGTCATTCAGGAATCCTCAGTAGATTAGGATAAACCGGCATTGGAAAGCCAGGATGACACTTGGAATGTTTTCTGGAGCTGAAGCAGTGTGGGAATCTTGACTTTCTGGTCTAAACTCTGTCGCTCCGAACTGAACGAACAAGGAATCCTCTGCAGCTGCAACTGTGCTCATCTCCTTTAAAGCTCTTCAAGCCAATTACACGTGAACTTTACCTTCTGAGCTAAGCCTTTCAACTAGATTTAGTCTTATCTAAGCCTTATCATGCTCTCATGTTGATCACATACATCATTTAGCACCAGCTGTTGTTGCATATATCAAAAATCAAGTCCGTAATCTAAAAATCCCAAACAGAAATCTTATATGTGGAAGTGGAATTTCACCTATTAAAAAAGTTATAGTCGAGTACTTACTTTAAAAGTGTACTTTCAATCTGTAAAATATTTGTCTATTGGTATTGATTTAGGAACATTGGTGCAGTATAAACTGGTATTTCTAATGGCTGTGCTGTTAAAATGGGAATTCAGGCTATTACAAAGATCAAATATGACTTTTCTGTCATACAACAAGGAGTTAAAACATGCTTTGTAATAATTTTCTCTTTTTTCAGTTTTTCAGCTGACGAATTGACTGCATTTCCTAGAAGGTGCGAGACGTTAATGTACAGTTCTTTACTTTAAATACATGTAAATAACAGTTGCAATGAGAACTCCAATCAGGTACAAGAATTAACTCAAACCTCATTCAATTCATCTGTTGTCTGTATTCATTTGGACTGGCTGTCATAGCATTGAGCTATTGCATTCTTAGTTCCTTACAAGACGATCAAGTCTGATTTCATTCAGTCTTTCGGTTTCACTTTGAACTCACATTCACAAAGTCACATCGGCCAAACTAGCCAGTTAAATTGATATGTCTTTATTTAAACTGAATAACATCTCAGAGATTGTAGGTTTGGGAGTGTTTTTTAAGTTTAGGTACACGTATGGTTTGGGTTATCATAAACACGTTGCTAATATAACCTGTGCAATCACCTCATCACTTTTCACTTTATGACAATCAATTATATGTTACTTCCTTCTGTCCCATCAGTCATGACTGTTCCTGTGTATTTATCAGTGGCAATGGTTTCTTTTAAGTAATTAGATTATCTTAAAGAATTTGGGTTCAGAATTGTTACTTATGTGTAGCTATGCTACTGTTTTTTTACCTGTGTTTGCATTTGCACTTTGCTAAGTGCACATCAGTCAGCTTTTGTGGCGTTCCACTGTGTTCATGCTGACTAAAACTTTGTGTTTTGTATGTTTTCTAAAAACTTTAATTTGTTGTGAACAAATTAGCTTGTTGCATACTAAGTGTACTTAAAGTACTTTTGGGCAGGTTTCCCTGATTAAAAAACAACAAAATGAGATTTTGTGGGAAGCCAGTCTTGAGTGCATTGATGTCTGGAAGACCATATGGAGATGTGCATCAGTTCACCCACTTATAATGGTATATAAATAGAATGCTTCAGAATGAGCATCCACAGCAACATGAATGATTGGATGTAAAGAAGTCAACAAGGACTGTGTCTTGTGAAATAAATGTCAATTATAATATTTGGGTTTAAAACCCATACAGAGTGTTTGTAAAGGCACTGTTGTGAAATGACCTTTGTACATGTAATTTCATAAAAATGAGTGCATGTTGTTTTTAAGCTGGGTTTTATAATCTTGTGGCTGTCTGCCCTAATAAGGAGCATCATTATAATTTTTATAGTGCATTGCAGTGCATGAAGTTGCTTAAGTGCATTTTATTAAATGCTGTATGAAAAATGTTCATTTAAATGTTGTGGCTTTAAAATATTTACCATGAGCAGCTCCCACATTAGAGGATGTTAGATGAGAGGAAAAAAAAGCTTTGTGGATTGAGTATCCTATGGTTAAAGTTTTATACTGTGTTAATGTACTTAGTTTTTTCTGCTCATATAAATTGTATTTCTTCAAATACTGAGATCGAGAAATTCAAACAACGTTCATGTTTTGCTCAAGTCTGTCTCAACCCTACATTTCTACCTCACACCGATAAAGATATAAAACAATGTATTAACGGCTGAGCTCCTGTATCAGCATTCCAGTCTCTGAGGCTGGCTTCTCTAAAGCCACACCCTATAAAAGGAAATAAACTGTTATGAAATATGATGTGATGAGTCTGTTCATGCTGAAAACGGAAGGCAAGAAGAGTGTTTACAGCTAAAGTGAAACTGTATGACCAGTGAGATTTGAGGTGTTTTGCCAGAATCCCTTATCTTATTAAAGCTTTGGGAACAACATCACACCAGTTTATGTAATGTAGAAACTGAGTCTGTAGGCCAACCATTCATTAGCTTGGAAAGATGTGGGAAAACTGCTTGTCAGAGAAATTCGCTGTCAGTATATACATCAAGGCTGTCCATATAGTATGCCACTGCTCTCTGAACAACTCAAAACTTAACTTCTGCAATCTGTTCCCTCAGACTTACAATCTGTGCGCACAGTTCAAAAACACAAAGCTAAATCAATTTAACTGATTTTACTATTAAATTTAGATAAAGAGATAATAGATTTTATTTACTTCAGTTACAGTCAGGATGCTCCATTGGGGAAAGCATACATATATGTAATGGCCTACTCCATTTGCTGCTTTGTAGAAAAAAAAACCGCAAATAGAGCGCACTGAGGTAACAGATTACACTCTGAGTCCCCCCCCCCCCCTACCAAATGACCCCAGAGTGGCTCCGTTGATTTTGATGAGCTATGAAACCCTATGTATCTGAATGTGTCCAAAGTGGCTTTTTATTTTTCTATCTCTTTTATTTTCCCTTGAATTGTTTTATTGTATTTCTCATTTGTCTTTCTTCTACAATGTTGCATTGTTTCTACACGATGCATGCAGTATTATCATACCTGTCTATGTTCCTGTGGAAACAACCAACTGCCTGCATGGTCGCTCCTCGGTTGCTCGGGTGACAACGACTTCAATACGTCATCAAAAGGCGCCTCTCCTTGTGTTTGCGCGACTCCAGGCGCTGACTGTAGAGCTTACAAATAGTACTTTGTAAATGAATAAAATAGGACTTTAAAATGCCTATGAAAGGAAGGTTTCCCATCAGGAGGACTCTGGAATACCTCCAGAAGGGAGACATCATCTTCAAAAACAGAGTGAAGATCATGACGGTCAATTACAACACACATGGAGAGCTCAGCGACGGAGCAAGGTCAGAGCTAACAACAGCTAGCTAAAACACCGCAAATGTGTCTCAAAAGCATGTTGAGTACCACCACCACTTTTAATCCAGTTACCGAAAAACGGGTCCCGGCAGTGTACGTGCATAATCTCAGTTTCACATTTCACATTTGACAGGATACATGAACTTAGTTATTACTATGAAAAGTAGCATGGACTTAAATGTCAGTGCTGTGGTTATAGGGCTGTAACTAATGATTATTTCCATAATTTACAATTGTGCTGATTATATTCTCGATTGATCAATTAATAGTTTGGTCTACACAAGGTCCTTCACAGTTTCCGACGTCTTCCAATTACTTGTTTTGCTTGAAAAACAGTACAAATCTAAACATATGCAGTTTTCTATTACAGAAGACAAAATAGTCAAACATTCAGATCAGAGAAGGTGGAACCAGAATTGTTGTGGCATAAAAAATGAATCGATTTTCAACATTGATGCAAATTAATATTTAGTTGATTGACTAATAGATCAATCCACTTATTCTGTGACTTTTTTAAGTGTTCAATTAGTGTTTCACATTGCATCTCATTGAATTTATGTAAATATCTATTGCAGAAGATAACTACATGAGACAGTGTTCAAGGTTCATGAGTAATGTAGCCATCATTTTTCAATTTTCATGGATAGATCAACTAACTTCTGAAAACTCACTTAAGACAATGCAGCCTTTAAGACCATTGCTATGACAACAGATAAGTAGGGTCAATTAAATACTAATTGTTGGTCGATTCAGAACCAAGAAGAATTTTGAAAAGCTGAATGAATCAATTGTGTTAAAGTGTGCGTCTTTAAAATGCACTATTTTAAAAAGTTCTGAAACTGTGTTCTTTCTCTCTGTGTTTTGCAGAAAGTTTGTGTTCTTCAATATCCCTCAGATTCAGTACAAAAACCCGTGGGTCCAAATAATGATGTTCAAAAATATGACACCATCTCCGTTCTTGAAGTTCTACCTAGGTGTGTAATCTTGCACTGTTGTTTGACTGTATTATTATTATTATTATTATTAATATTAATATTATGTATTTTTAGTTTGGGCTGATCTTCTCTATCTCTTTTGCAGACGATGGGGAGCAAGTTCTGGTGGACGTGGAAGGGAGGGACTACAAACAAATTTCACAGCATGTGAAGAAGATTTTGGGCAAATCAGAGTAAGATATTGAGTTATTCTGAGTTCAGTGTGTCCCATGTTTTATGACATCTACATGAGCTGGGGGATATTAAATAATCACATACTAGATACTTTTGGTACATAATGAGTAATGTGTTTTAGGTTTTTTTATTTCACTTTGCTTTCACTCAATTAACTTATGAAAACTGTATCACTTCGTTGAAATTCAGCCAGGTAAAAACATGTAAGTTCTATCACAACAATCTATTTTATTGCTTTTCAAATGTTAAAATGTCTGCGGTGAAAAAGGCCCATTCCTGCAGTGACCAGATCTATACATGTTTTTATTATACAACCGCTCTCTTTACAGAGAAGTGTTACAAGCGGAGGCTCGAGCCAAGATGCAGGCCTCCAACCCTGCCAACTTTGGGCCAAAAAAGTACTGTCTGAGGGAGTGTATCTGTGAGGTGGACGGCCAGGTGCCGTGTCCTGGCACCACGCCACTCCCCAAGGAGATGACGGGCAAATATCGTGCCCAGATGGCAGCGTCACAGGAGTGAGGAGCTGACTTGTAGATTCGCTGGACAATATTATGGACCATTGCATATTTTGATGTAAATATATGTAACTAGATGGGTCCCACTATGCTGTGTGCATCGTGAGATCATCACTGGCTGGATTGAGACCTTCCAGTCCACCATAACCAGCAGGAACCTACCAACACATGACATTGTTTGGACACTCGATTCTTTGGTCCAGGTTTGGATAAGTTCACGTAACACCTGGTGTTTGTACGGGATGTGACTTGATTGAAGAATCCAAATATCTCGATGTGATTCACATCTGGCACAGTGTCAATGCTGCAATGTAAACATTCAAATAAATGAAAAACCAATTTGCCTCTGTGGCTCTGGTTATCATTATGTAAACATGACAGAAATCATGACTACAATATTTTCATGCGAGAGGCAGGATCAAGTTGAGACACGGGGTCCCAAAATGTATGACAAGAACGAGAGACGCAAATATTTTACGGAGACAACACTTTTTTTAATTGGTGCTGGGATGGAATTTCCTAAAGTTAATAAATTGACTGTGTCAAATGTTTTCATTGTGCAATTATTGTTTTAAATGCAGAGACGTTACCTGAATCAGCTCAAATCAACTGCTTACACACATTAAGAAGCTCCTCAAGTCACAAAATATTTACGGTGTCACACGTTTGGCTTAAAATCTGTGGACGTCACAGATAAGCAGTGTGAGATCAAGAGACGGCACAAAACACTGTTTTTGTCTATAAAGAGAAATATGGACATTCTGACTGACAGGAAAGCACTATGACAAAATCCATGTAAGGAATTAGCAGCACTGAGTGATAATACTTGCTGGCATTAATGTAGTGTTAATTTATCTGAACATCTAAAATGTTGTTTTGACCTTAGAGTGTAGCTGATCTTGCTGTGTCCCTTGGTAAATAGTGTTTAGTATGTTCATGGTGAGTGCTGTGTGGATAAACTTCTTAAATAAAACCACTGAACAGATAACATGCTTTACATTCAGATCTTAGCCAAGCGACGTGTTGAGAGATTTTATCAGTACGTCCAAATGTATAAAAAAAACGAAAGCAGGGAGAGAAGTGAAAGAAAGACCAGCGTCGAACATGAACATGAATCATGCAACCCAAGTGCTCAGTTGGATCAGTCGTGCCACTGTAAACAATAAGATCACAACCTTTTGTGGTTGCACAATAGGACCTGAAACGTGTTTTGTTCCCTTGGCTCACTGTGGCATTTAAGACGCTTAAAAAAAAAAAAAAAAGGAAGAACCATCCCGAGGCCAACATGATGCAGACAGAATGGGGAGTAAAACTTTCATCTAAACCATGCAGACAGAGAAAACATCAACAGGTTAGTGTGAATTCAGCTTTACACACAGAAAAGCAACATTCAATCATACAGAACTGAACAGGTGTTAGAACAAATCCTTCTTCAATTAAAGATTAAAAGCTTTTACATGTGATAATGTCATCATAGTGCATGAGGAGACTAATCAACAATGGCTTGATTCTGTGTAATGTGCCTTTAATTTCCCTTTTACAAATCTATGACACAAAATGGTCACAGACTGATTGACTTGTCCAGGGTGCCTCTTGCCTCTTGCCCAATGTCAGCTGGGATCGCCTCCAGCCCCCCTCAACCATACCAGAATAAGCTGATATAGATAATGGATGGATGCACAAGTTTCCTTCAAACACTAGGCTGCCCAAATATGGACATAAAAAAACTCCATTTGTTTCTCACTGAATCATCAGATGGGTATTTTGTCTGTGTTGTTAGTGGCCCAGTTAGGACAGTAATGCAGGGTTTGGTTCTGTGGTATTAGTTCAAAGAACGGCAGGGATTTCAATTACCTCTAATATCAATGGAATTAAAGGGAAACCACCAATTTTACACATCACGCGTCTGTTTACTACTGCATATGTGATAAAAGCTGTTAAAAGCTCTTTGTGGCTGCAGAGGGAACTGCAGGACATCTGATGAATTTCAAGTGATGTCACTCGAGTCAGCCTTACACGATTGAAAATGAAAACAATTCGAGGGGGTGTGAAGGGAGCTTAACAGATCTCTGTAGGGCTTGAGGCTAGTGGCTCGAGGCTACACTAGCCGCTTACTAGCATAACACAGAATCTCTTACAGTCGGCTGTCAACTTGCATTTTGGGTAATGTAGGCACCAGGCTTTGACAAGGAAGAAGAATGCATGGAGAAAGACAGATAGACAGATAATATCTCTGGTTCTCCTACATTTATTTTGATCCTTTTCTTACTATTCATTGTGAGTCCGACAATGTTATAGGAGTGCAATGCTAAATCGGTGGAGTAGTCTTTTACCTTCATTTGGCAAAAAATGCCCTAGAAACAATTTATTATTCAACCACAGATTTTATGAGGTGCATCAATTGCTTAACACCTCCCATTTGTTCACACATAGCCATAATTACATTTTGAATTTGTTTATAGCTTCGTCTTAACTCACTTAACTCAAACACCTGACCTCAGTCTGACTCTCCCATTAAAAATATATTTTAAGTGGCATTCTTCTTTCTTCCATTGTTCGTATTTGCAGTGATACAACAGGGTTAATATCTTCAGCAACATGCCTGTACAAATGGATTTTTACTTGTAGTGCTTAAAGACTGACACCTGCGACCCTGTACAGGATTTGTGGTTTAGAAAGATGTTTGAAAATCACTCCAGACTACTGAACTCTAGTACATATTTGATTTTGGGACAAACCTAATCTATTTGTGGTGCAGCAGACCTCACCCAAACTAAAACCAGTGGGCTCATCAGTCATGTAAAGTGAGCAAGCCTCGCAGGACTTGGTAAGTAGCAGGTAATCTGGGGGGGTTTGAGGGAAAGGTGTCAGTGCTTCTTTTTCTTCTGCTCCTGTAAGGTGTGCTGTAGCTCTCGGAGGTTCTCTGACAGGAGCTCCACCTCGTCGAGACGGCCGCTGAGCTTGGCGTCAAAAATGTAGGCCCTAATGTTGTCAATCTGCTGCAGCAGCAGTTCCTCCTCTATCATGTCCACATCGGGCAAAACCCCATCATCATTATCCCCGTCAAAGGGATTGGTTGAGACTCCTGGAGAATTCCCAGAAGCCTCCAGGAAAGGGTTACCAGTGTCTGTATCGTCCTCCTCCTCAAAGGGATTGCCAGGTACGGTCTCGGCCTGTTTGTCCTTCTCCACATTTTCATCTTCCTCGAACGGGTTGTATTCTTTCTTCCCATTGGCTACCTCTTTGTGTTCCTTCTTTATGTCCTCAAAGAAGGGATTGGATGGATCCTCTTCGATGGGAGTAGAGTCCTCCTCATCAAAAGGATTAAGGGGAGTGCTGTTTTGTCCTTCGCCACCAGGGGGGGTTACATGCCCCCCTAGGCTCCTCAACCTGGGAGGAGACTCCTCCTGGCTTGTGAGAGCAGGAAATGCTCTTACAGAGGATGGACTCCTCTCAGCTTTAGGAGTCAGGTCCTCTGCTGCAGTGTCTTCTTCTTCTTGGAAGCCCCCTGCCGGACTGATATCCAGAGACCTCTCCCAGGTGATGGAAGGCTGGGTGGAGCCCACAGTCGGGCCCCAATGCTCCCTCTCCTCTCTTTCCCGGGCTTTCAGACGACAGAACTCCCCCTGCTGCAAGCTCTCCTCCGCAGCCAGCTTCTGGGAGAGCGCGATGGCCAGGCTGGTCTGCTGCTGGTCGTATTCATCCTGGAGCTGGCGCAAGTTCTCCTCCAACATGGCTACCTCATCTGTCCTCTTGGCCTCACGTGCCTGACGAAGGAATGACTGTATGTTCTCAATCTGCTGCAGGAGCGGGTCCTCCAGCTCACGACGTGCATGGGCGGAGTCTGCGGAGGGCAGCCAGCCACCAGCTTTGGTCATGTGTGGAGCTCTAGGGGCCTGCGGCAGCTCTCCGTTGGTGCTAGGAGGTGGACGGTTTTTCTCAGACTCCTGCCTCCTCTTCAGGGTCTCCTGAGCTGCCTGTTGAGCAGGGAAAATATACAAAGTATAAACATTTATTGACTTATTATGTGTGCATAAAAACTACAGAGACGTATCAGTGCACAGCCTCACCAGTCTCTCTTGTTGGACTCTCTTTTCTTGTTCCTGTTTCCTCTTTTCTTTCAGCTCTTCATATTTCTCCTTAGTGGGTAAAGACATGAGACCTAACAGCTTCTCCTAAAATGTGAGAAAGTAGAAAGACATATGTAGCAGAAATGCTTTATAAATGTAACAGAATGATGATTGGAATGATTTATTTCTCTAGGGGAGGTGGGGTGATTTCAACATTACTTGTGCTGTGAAAAGCAGAGATTACTGTCAAGTCTGGAGAGCACGTCTGTGACTTTTCCCTACCGTCGCATGACCAACTTGGTCTCACCTGCACAAAAAGTGTAGCTGTATAGCGGATCATCCTCTGCAGCTGGAGGGCCTTTGGATGTGGTGGTGGATCATCTTTTGCACTTAGTGTTAAAATCTTCTTACTGAGAAGAAAACACACAACTCCATGTGATCTTTTAAAAAAAGACAAGACAGAAGACCTCTGCTCAACTCAGAAAGACTCATTTAGGACTGATGTCTACCTCAGGGCATCGATTAGTTCGTAGTATTTCTGTACTTCCAGTCTCAGTCCACCTGCAGTGTCGAGATTGTATGTGGTTTCTCCAGCGCTGTGAAGGGCAAACAGCCATGGCAGTAAACAACAGGCTCTCCAATCGAAAGATCCAAAGATTATTTCTCATATCAGAAGTTTGTATTAAATAACTACAATTTAAAAATGGGGCTTACTTGAGAGACTCAGCCATTCTGATGTATTCCGGAGCCCTTTCATCCACCTTCTCCATGCACATCCTCAGTCTCTGAAAGGAAAACAAGTTTAGAGCAAGTGAACAACAGGAAACCCCAAAAGACAAACACTGAATGACCGGAAGGATACAACAGTGTATACTCAAGGCAGCTTGAAAAGAATACACAGAATCAACTCCGCGACAAGTGGGAACAGAAGAAGAGACAGATTGTGAAATACGCAGTGAGGCTTCAATGTTAACTCTGAGATAGTTTGATGCATCAACCTCGTAAAGCTTCACTATATCCGGCACGTGGTCCTTCTCTTCCAACTTCTGCTGTTTCTTCAGCAGCGTGTCCATGCAGTGGTGACAGCAGCGGATCTTCTCGTCGTCCTTTTCCTCCAGCATGGAGGTAACGCTGCTCAGGCTGCTGATGCTGCCTCTCCTGGAGCCCATCCCACTACCGCCACCGCCACCACCTGCTGGGGGAGACTGGGACTGAACAGGGCTCCCAGGTACACACAGAGCCTCTCGTGTCCCATTTATCAGCTTTTCTGTGAACAGACAAGAGGCGAACATTTCACGGCACTGAGACACATATGGCAAAACTTGACTTCAAGTAGATATCTGATGATTTCCTCTATTTTGCAAGGGTTTTGTGCATACGTACGAGCCAAAGTTAAGGGGACAAATTCCATGCACCTCCTACACATGATGGACCCGCAGAGGCGACAGTGGTGCCGCCTGTTCCGGATGTTGAACTTGTTTCCACAGTCGGGACAGAATGGGACATCTGAGTCATTCACCCATGACACCACTGACTTCTCAATGGCTATAAAGGAGGATGAACACTCATTAATTTATGTTAAATAAATAATAATTACACACACTGAGAGGAGACAGACTTGTGATGAAAACACACGTGGACAAACCTCTGATTTTGGCAGCATCTGAGTTAGTCCTGTCAAACGATGTCAACTGAAACGACAGTTCATGTGTTAAATTCCTAAGTGTAATTTCAACAACAGCAGGAAGAAAATGATGGTGTGAATGAGTTATGATTTGCTACTGCAAACACACCTTTTCCAGTCTGATGATGAGCTTGTTGACCTCAATGACATAATGATCTATCCTGGCTGCCCGGTGCTTTTTAAAGAAGTCCAGGTGACTTCTGGTCGCACCTGCACAAGCAAAAAGAAAAGCCGAATGCAATGACAAAGCGAGTCAACAAACATAAAGGTGGAGAGTGGAGATTTATTCAGTTTTCCAGTCTCACCCAGTTCCTGAGGCTCCCACATGTAGGGGTCCACTCCACCATAGTAGAAGGACTCATAACTGCCTGTATCCGGTCTGTCGTCTCCATCCCTTTTCAACAGCTTGTCCTTGGCTTTCTTTGCCTTCTGAACCAAACCTGCGCACAAAGAAAGTTAGGGCACAACAACCTCCATGTGTGGAAAATGCAGAGAGGACATTATATACACATGAGCTGATATATGTCATGCAAGAACAACCACACATTTTTTGTTTCATTATCAATATATATTATATATTATCAACTAAATACACATCAGAGAGCTAACCCGCTTGCATGCCTCTATTTCCAAACAGGATTATTTCTCTACGATAGCTAGAACATGATAGGACTCATATAGTCCACAGGTGTGATTAATGGGACTCACTTTTGAGCTGTCCTCTAACATGGCGGTCATCACCAGAGTGCTCCTCTTCATAGTGGTCTTGGAGTTGGTAGAATGACTGAAGGTCCTTTAGGCACAGCGGGCAAAGAAAGCCCTCCTTCACTTCACCTGTGACCTCAAAGGGGGGTGGATAACTGGAGGCCATGACAGCGGCCGGCTGTGTTGTTGGCGAAGAGATGCAAGGTGAGAGATGCTTGCTTCGGTCCACATGTCACGGGGTGTGAGACCCACCCCATATTAGCTCCATCACGCCAGAGAAAAACTTGGGACACTGAAGAGCAGGACAAAGCAGATTGAGGCTACATATATTTAACAAAATCCAACACAGATTTAAACATGTATTCTGGTTGGAATGCAAATTCCAATCACGCTTGATTATTTATTTGTGCAATCTTAATAATGCATCATTCACTGCAATGACACAATGTGACTTTTATGTTATTTAAACATCGGGGGCACGAGTGACCGGGGCAGCGTCACTAGATTAGAGGATTGTGTAGCTGAAATATGTTACATTTCTTACTTTGTATATTAGAATATAATTGAGGTTATTACACCTGTATATATTTAGCTAGTTATCGTGTAATATTGCTCTCATGAGCGAAGTAACAGAAGTCCAACTTTACGGCCACTGCTGCAAAGCTGCAAGTCCTTTTTTGAAACTCTAGCTAACAAGCTAACGTTTCTGCAGACCGTTTTGACTTGCATAAATCTTACACATAATACATTATATTTGACATTATAATGACTACTGTTATTTAACGTTACATATATTTTCTTGATCTCATTCACATAAAAAACCCAAACAATTTACATTAGGTTTTAATGCTACATTTTTACCACATAATGTTAGCTAAGAGTTTATATCCAACCCACGCAGTCAGTGAAATACAAACCTATCTAAAGTATTTATTTTTCTGACTGCAAGCGAGTACTATCTTATTTGATATTTTCTTATTAACTATCCAACGGTTTAAGTTTTATTGTTCAATATTTGGGTAACGTTAACCGCCGTTATGCTCAACAGAGTAACGTTAGCTACAGAATGCTAGCAGCAGGTCTCGCTTTCTTTAGCCGTCGTTTCTCCAACCTTGTTGTTCCCAACACGGGAATAAACAACTCCCAGCTTTACAAAAACAAATACTCGCGGAGTCGCATGACTCACGATGGATCACTTATACTTACAAATTAATCTAACAATAACTGTACAGTTAACAGTTATGCTTCTCTTTGACAGCTCAGCAACACCAGCAGCAGCCCTCCCTGTTCATGTGATTAACATTCAGTCTGTAAGGGAAGAGAAGAGGGACAAACGGGACGAAACACATGCGAACACAACACTGGGCCAGTGTAAGTGCACCGTGTCATTGTTGTTCTTCGTCTTTTGGAGATTTTACGGCAGATGCGATCCTTAACGTTACTCCAATATCTCTCAGCCTTTACCAAACAGCCATGTTTTGCCCTCCACATTGTCTCCACACTAATATAATTGTGTGATCATCACTTTAATCAGACTGATCCCAATGACCTGTTGGTTGTTTTCCGATAATGCAAAGTGTACTGATAAGTTTACTGTGGCTAATTCATTTAAGTTCCCCCACTTCTTCCCATACCTGTTTTATTTTGGATTGGGTGGAGATGTTTTCCTTTTGTTGACACTGGTGATTTGTTTTCCTCCACACGCTTTTCCCTCTGATGTGAGCTCAATTATGTTGGCAAATCCAAGGTTGGTGTGCAAAGTGGGAAAGTGCCCCAGGGGCCTCAGGTTCACTGTGTGTCAGTCAGTTTAGGACAATTTCAATAATTGCGCTTTTGTTCAGGAATATGCACTACAATATTATAAACATTTGTTTATTTCAGTTTATAATTTGAAAAAAAAAGGAATATAGTTTTAGCCTACAGGTCAGTGGCAAAACAGAGTTAAGATGCCATGTCAGCCGTGGGCACTTGATGACAACAGGGTGCATAGACGCAGAGAATAAGAGAAATAGGAGGTGAATAGAGGCGCACATCTTATATGTGCCCAGGGGCCCCCTAGCAGTTTAGTCAGTCATGAACAAACTGAAGTAAAATTGGTGGAACTATCTGAGCAGTTCTCAATCTGGAGAACAGGACCATAAATGAAAAATGAAAATGTATTTATTTTGAATGATCTCTTTTTTGTGTGAAATGCTGCATAGTTTTACCTTTTCAGGCTTTCAACCTTTCAGATGAAACCGTCTAAAACGAAACTTTTCGGTTAAACTGCTCAAAACTCGTAACGTGTGATGAGGACTCACAAGCAGACATTGCTTCACTTTAAGTGCTCACAGTCCAGAAGGAAACCACTTAACTACACTATCAACAGAGTCATAAGTGTGTGTGTGTGTGTGTGTGTGAGTGAGTGAGTGGGGTTGGGGTGGGCGTCAAACTTTTCAGAAATAGGCTCGTGTATTTTTACCAGACATTTTATATACAGTTTGATCTAAACATTAAATTAACTCCAGTCACAGAGGATTTATCCAAATGAAATCTATCACACGTCACCTTCTGTAGTCTGAGATAGTTCTGCTTATTGGTTTATCATCCCACTGAAGGCTGAGCATTACCACTGGAGTAGAAAGTTGTGTTTGTGTGTGTGTGTGTGTGTGTTTCAGTGGAGCATCTCTACCATTATGTCCCTGTCTCTAACTCACGTGATTGATGAATAGTTTGCATATTGATCATGCCTGTGGACAGCTGCTCCCCAGGCTCTGATGGAATGAGCCCAATTAAACTGGGAGGAGGAGACCTGATACACTCTGTCTGCTACTGAATTGCCTTAATCATTCTACATCAGACAAAAGGCAGGGCAGCTGCTTTGTTGGACCACATACCAATTAAACCTATAGTTGGGTTGAATAAACAGTTTAATAGACTTTACCAGTGCACTAAGGCATGCATTTATTGCAACTAAAGCAAACCATACATTTTTACCAATGCGTTTTATTGTCCAACAAATACATTGGTGGTTGACTTTAAGGCAAAGGTAGCTTTAAATTTACAACATTAGGTTAAATAAACTTAATCCATGCAATAATGTGTAGAAAAATAATCAATGAGACATTTTATTTGCTGTGATATTCATTGTATTTTACATAAGTAGAAAAGAATGAAACACAAATCAATAAATGAAGGGATTTCCTCTGCAAAGCTGTAAACGTTAGCCACTTTGATTGATCATATTTCAAGCATGTACTGTACTGGCAAGCGTGTGTTGCCTCACAGAGGCAACATCCAAAAGCCAGTAGACTAATGCTTTCATTCCTCAGCATACGCAGCCAAATTAACGGAATAAACAGTAAATAATTAATTCAGTTCAACATAGGGCACGCACTCCTATGAAACCCTTATTTACAGCGATATAGTCAGTTTGGAGGACAATTACGCACAAGCTCCCCAAAGAAACAAACAGCAGATAAATGTTTTGCGGTGATACAGTAACTTACTGCCAAAGAAAAACTGTGGAACAAATAGTTAAATTATGTCAATTCTTTTTTCATTTTTAATAATTCATTATGCTCACTTCATTTACACATTTATTTTGTTTACAATACAGCAGTACGCGCATACCAGGTTTTTGTTTAACTTACTCTCCATCCACTAAATCCTCCTCGGGTGCAAACCTTTTACCCGGGTGTTGTCTCTTCTCCTCGGCGTGGCTCTTGTTAATGTTGTCTAAAAAGTCGAGCAGCAAACTGGTCTTGCTGCAGCTCGTAGGGTCCAATACGTCACACGGACTGTTTGTGCCTAAATCCGGATTGGAGTTATCCCAAAACCGTTTTCCTGGGTGCTGACGCTTTTCCAACTCAGCGAGGTCTTCGTCTCCATCTCCATCTGCATCCGCATCCCAGTCCCATTCGCCGTCCTCGTCCTCGGGATGGCGCTTGCCTGGGTGCTGGCGTTTGCTGTGCAGCACCAGGTAGCGCTTACCCGGGTGCTGTCGCTTTGAAAGTTCACTCAGGAGCATTACGGGGTTTTCTGAAACGTGTCCCGTCGTGGAGCGCTTTCCCGGGTGCTGCCTTTTCTGGAGCTCCACGAACGAGTGCATTTCATCTTCGCGTTTGCCCGGGTGCTGTCTCTTTTGAACATCCAAGTACTGTTCATCCTCGTCTTCTTCTCGCCTGCCAGGATGCTGCCGCTTCTCAAAATCCTCGCCGTATCTCTTACCGGGATGCTGTCGTTTTGTCACCCACTCTGTCTGAGCGGAAGATCCCTCTGGAGACAGTAAAACATTATTTAGATTACTTCAAGTAGCACAAAGTCTACTTAAAGTGTGCCGTTACTGCAAAATGTGTTCCTCGGCTTGTCACGTGCGTAAATTGCGCACACGTGAATGTAGTTGTTGGTCCATTTTCAACTGGAAGACGATTCTTGTTATTTAAATGTTTTACAACACAATTTGTTCATCGTTTTTGTAATAATTTATAAAGATCTAACTGGAAAACATCCGGAAGTACGCGTGAAGCTGACAACTGCTTAGAACATGCCGCCACTTTTGTTAAAGACTTTCAGATTGAAGACAAATAGATGGCATATCAGTATCACGGTAACGGGAAGTGACATTTAATTAAAACTTTAAATTGAAAGGGAAATATTTTTACGCACTTTATGTCACTATTTTACATCAGACCAATCTTCCCCTACAACTGAGCCAGCACACATATTTAACGCACCGTTTCTGCCTTCTTCATCCTGCATCTTTTTGAGGATGGACCTTAACAGGAGACTTTCTGCTCTCTGTAGTATGATGTCGTCTATGGTCCTTCGGTCCGTCTCATCCTCTTCGGGGATGCCCTGTCCTCCAGACACAGTCAAGTTGAAGACCACGAAAGAAGCCAAGATGAGCAGACATGTCGACTTCATGGTCATTTAGTTGGTCGTCTGTTGAAGAAATAGGTGGTGGCCGAAGGGAAATATATCACAGAGACGTTTAAATTAATGTAGAGGCAAGGCGAACTCTCTAAAAACTTGGCATATATTTCTTATGTTATTTCATTCAATATCGAGACCCGAAGTCTTATTTTTTGTGAAACAATCTGTGGAGATTATCTGTCACAAGATCTTGTCAAATACTAAAACAAGTCAATCTGCGTTGGAAACTATTTGAATTATTTCACCGCAACAGCTTTTAAAACTTGTTCAACTGACAGAAAAGGTGTAAACTGAATGGCACGCTGTCTTAAAAACCTCTGAAACAAATTTGAACAACCTACAACAAATTTGACCCACTCATATGATGAAGAAGATAGATTTACTTTGGATAAAGGTTCGTTTTGAAGTGCGCCAGACTCACCTGGGAAGTATCCAAACTGTTTCCCAGCCTCTGTTGAGCTCACCGCCGGCAGTGATGAAGGCAGCTCGCAGCCTCTCGCAGCGGTTGTTGACCCGTAAAGGCCAAGTCTAGAGGAATGAACAGATAACCTTCCGTCTCAGCATTTATACTAACCGGTCACCGTCGTCACACCAACGCTGGAGTCATTTTTCAGGATCCCTCGTCCCCGCTGATGTCACCAAGACGTGCGCAACTGGATGCGGTGGATGATCGACCTATAGGGGCCGCTGCCCAATTAGTTTCTTTGAAAAACAAATAAGCAAAGTTTGAGATAGACAGCAGGCACGACTAAAAGGTGACTGGATACGATACATGAATTTGTCAAAATGGTGAATTTCAGACTGCGTAGGCTTAAGGCACAAGCCATTTATTCATACAAAGGTTTCTAATCCATTTTTCTTTAAGTTGAACAATCTTTCATTTGGCCTGGGATAAACATGGTTTCATTTCATGAGTATGACAGGCGTCTATACTTTTTTTATTGCTGTTCGCAATTCAGTTCTGAGTATCTTAACAACAAATCTTAAGGTCTCCTATGGGGCGCCAGTAAGGGCTGCAGAGACACGTGTTCATATTTTTCATAAATACCCTAAGGTCACAGGACTCAGGAGGGAGAGCTGAATCCATCTGGTTCTTCTGAGCACAAATAATGCACTTTCTGGTCACGATGCAGCACAGAGGCGGATCTAACAAGTTTTACACGGAGTGGGAGCAGGGGATTTTGACTTGGTGTTATAAAGCAACCAGATAAACAAAGTGTGGTGCCTTCTGAAGGCACTTTTAATGTTAATAGTAAAATCTACTGGTGAAAAGTAACAGTAGGCTACATTGTCTGAAGTATAAGTACACAGTTGACACACTTATAAAGTAGAACATTAAAAACAATTCTACAAAATTGTACTTTTTACTTTTTATCTGACAGATTGAGTTACTGGATAGAAACGATTAGTTGATTTATTTGAGTAGCAAATTACCAGAAAATAATTTGCAACTGTTTTGATAATTGATTAATCATTTTATAGTTTCAGCTTCTCAGAATTTGCTCTTTTTCCTGCTCCTAAATTGCAGTAAGTATGTTTGGATTGTTGGACAAAATAAGAAACCTGAAGGTGTCACTTTGAGCTCTAAGTAATTGTGATGGGCATTTCTCACAACTGTCTTGCATTTTACAAACTAATTGAATGGATTAATCAGGAACATAATCAGCAGATTATTCCACAATGAAAATAAGCATTAGTTGCAGCTCCATAAACAATAGTTACAACTGGTTTCACCTCATCAAGCAAACAGTAAAATGCTGCTGACATGTTAATGCATGACTGATAATAATCCATTGGAAAGTACTTTAAGTCAATTTTCCTGATAATACTTGTGTATTTTTATTAATACTATTTTGAGTGCAGGACCTTTACTTATAATTCTTATTATAGAGTATTATTTTTACAGTGTAGTGCTTTCAAAGATCTTAGTACTTCTTCCACCACTGGTCAGATTTGTTTACATTGAGTTAACGCAGCTTTAGTATCTCTACAGGTAAAGAAAGGTGATACAATTAACAATAAACCCAAGCATGACAATCACAATACATTTTAAAGGGTCAATTAAGACCACATAGAACAACTCTTTTTTTCTTTTTTTGTACACAAAGTGTTCTCTCTTCATCCAGAGAGCTCTGATATGATTTGAGGTTTAAAAGTGCAGATGTCTGATGTCCAAGAACGATCCGTTTCCAACTGTGCAGAAGAAAGTGTGTCAGTATCAGCTTGAGACCTCCACAAAAACACACGGCCGACATGGATGTGGATGTAAACACACTCGTCTCAGCTGGGCGTCAGATCAGTGGTGGATGGTAAGTTGGCTTGAGTCCTGGTGTACACATCTTTTTGCAGAAAGTTGACAGGTTACTTGCAAAAAAGTAACTGGATGGAAAGAAAATGCATATATTTTAGGAGATTTAGTTCTAATAAAACTTGTTGTTGAGCACCTGTAAACTAAAGTAAGGCTTCTAATCCACACAAATCTCTATCCAGACTACCTTTATGATGAACTATCTCTTGTCCATTATGCAGAATTAAATCCCTCCACTGCCTGGATGAACTCCTGCAAAGTCACACTTAGTCAGTGGTGAATGTCGTTGTGAACTGAATTGGCTGTGTAATGCTATAATTACTTGCTTTCAACATGTGCTCACGTCCAGTACTTTAAGCTGGTTCAGCCTCCTGCTGAGCCATCAGTTAAAAACATCTATGTCCATGGTGGAAATCATTAGGTCTGCTTTATGGCTGAGTTTTATTGAATAGTGTCATAAATTGAGAGCAATCTCTGGCTGACATTCTGAGACAAATATAAAATTAGATCATAATCCTCTCAAAAGGTGAGTTTGGTGAGGGGATTAACATTTCATTTAGCACTTAAACACTAGATAAAATGTTTGTAAAATGTTTTGTTAATAACCACCAGATGAGTTCAACGTCTCTCTCCTCAGTTAAGCTCAGTTACAGTGTAAAGGAGGAAGAACAATTCCCTGCGAGCCAAATACCACTCTCTGTCTGGTTGTGATTTCTCTCTGCGCTGCAGTGCCTCAGACTTACACAGAAAGCGACAGTGGCACAATTAAGACGCGTCTGATCTGTATGGGAATCCACCTTCTTACGTCCCCTCTGTACTATTAGGCCATGTGTTTAACGACATGCCGAAAGAAACCAATTAATTGCCCAAGAGAGTGTGTATGTTGGGTTTTAAGCAGTTTAGAAGGCCAGCGTGCAATCCCACGAGTGAAAGTGAATCTGCATCTATTTAGTGAATGTGGTGTCCTGATACTGACGATGTAGAACAAGTAAAGCCGATGGAATGATTGCTGCAGGTGTAGCAGCATTTAGGTTGTCACTTTTCCCCCCTTTATCACTGTAAGGCTGTGATTAAAATACTTCACACACACACACAAAAAAGCTCGCTATCAGAGTCTTTCAGAGCTGGGAAATCATAACAATTAGTATTCCGGTCAGCATTATGTATGTCATGCACTGAGGACAGGTTAAGTATACACCCTGTGCGGTAGGAGAAAATAATAAGACTCATTAGCCTGTGTCCTCTGTTTACTCCTGCTGGTGTTAATTATATATCGTTTAAAGTTGTGGTTAACTTCTTCAATGTGTAAAAGAAGTTTCTGCAAAGCGTGCCTACATGTCATACTGTATGTGTATACCCAGATTTATTTGATGATATCCTCACTGCTGTATATTTCTAACAGGTTACTGTGGTCTCTAAAAACGCATTCCCTTCTCATTACTTGCACCACAGCATTGTTAGCAAATCACAAATTACACAAATTATTTTGTGAGCAATAGATATTTTTATAGACCAGTTCCATTGCTTTGCTTTACATGATAATCTTGTTTATTAATAATGATAACTTTATTTGTATAGTTATTTTCTTAACACAGATAGAAAATATATTTTTTTAAATATATAATATAATATAATATTGTCAAAGAGATATAAAATCATATATAAAGTCATTTAATAGCTGGTTGAAAAGATGTGTTTTTAACGGACATTTAAAAGAAAATACAAAAGTAGCGGAATATGTTGTGAATGGTAATTTATTCCACAGTTTAGGTACCAAGACAGCAAAAGCACAGTTACCCAAATCTTGAAATTGGAACTGCAAGAAAAGCTTTTTCTGCTGAGCTCAACGTGCGCCCTTGTACATATGGGCTCAGTTGGTCAGAAATATAGCTTGGAGCTAATTCATTTAACGCTTTGTGAGTGATTAATAGAACTTTGATCTGTATTCTGGAAGCAAAGGGAAGCCAATGAAGGGATGCTGAAAGAGAGGTTGGTTTTCTCTTCTCATGGTTCCAGTTAAAAGCCAAGCTGCTGCCTTTTAAAATGATTACAGACCCTGTAGGGTTTGATTACAGAATATAATATTCCTGATCATAAATGAAAGATTTAAGTTAGGAGAAACAACTGTGTGTCCACTCTGGGTTTAAAACAAGGTTCCGTATGAACAGATTATCACACGAACAGATGGTGATTAAAGCTGCATATTCATTTTATTTCTTTCCTGCCAGAATTCCTGGCAGTGTGTGTAAATGCCTTTACACTGTGGTGAAAATCACCTTTTTGTTATTTCGGTTTCATCTCATGACATATTAAGTACTCCACTCACGGTTCTAATTCTGTTGCTTGTAATTTAAAACCCCACCTCTCACCGCTGGATTGGAAAATCCAAAATTTAACAGCACCAGCTGATAACCAGCTTCATTATATCAGTTATCCAGCATCAAAGATGTTAAGCTCAGTGAAGCCAGGTAACACAAAGAAACAAATAGTTGAACCTGCTTTGTGATACAAGCCCCAGGCACTGTTGTCTGTTTCTCCAGTGTTCCTCTGCAGCTTGATCCCTGCAGTCTGCAGCCAAGGACATCATCAAACAAGATGTGATCTGAATTTGGTTCATGATATGTATTTTATGTGACTCACTGAACAAGGATGAGGATAAAAATCCTGCTGCAGATGAGCTTAAGCCAATGAAACATACATATCTGGTCCTCATCTCTGATTGGCTCAGACATGTTGAAACTGGAGCCACATTAGCATTCATTTTGGGTGGTGTTCCAGGCCAATGTTCAATCACTTTTAGCTCTGTTATTAGTCTCTAACAACTCCTGAGGGAAATATCTAGCTCTTTAGCTGCTAAATGATCCACTGTGTTCTCCAACTAGTTGCTTACTGTGTCTGTCTACTGTTTGGTGCTGAGCAGGTTAGTATACAGTGGGTTTGTAAAGTATTTTATCTGAAAACAGCTGCATGCCGGAGGCTGTCCACCCAAAGAAAACTACAAAATCAATTGTTTCAGCAAGTGCCCCATAACGACATTTGTTTACATTCATCTCTCTAGTGGCAGTAGTAATCATGACTGGAGCAAAAGAGGAAATCAGGTTAAGTTATTATAGAGTGACATGTCCATGGGGGGAGGAGGTCCCTAAATATAACCAAGTTGTGTTTGTGCCTAACAAAACAAACCCTAACCAAAGCGTTAAAACTGATTTATTTTTCTATGGTGATTTGAACAATTTTGCTGAAAGAAGGACCAGATCAGATATCAGATAGTTTGTTTAATTTTGAGGACCTGTTGGCCTGCTGTGGCTGGAAACAAGAGTGATGACAGCGGTGAGAGTGAACCAAAAAAGTAAAGTTGTGACCCATGCAACCAAAACAATGAGCTGAAAGATGCTAAAAGGCTGTGTAAAGCTGAGGGGAACTGCAGAGTCGTGGTGTCTCATTGTTAATATACAAATATTTATTTCAGCAGGTGTACATTTTCATTGATGCAGTCATTGGGTAGCAGGTGGGTGTAGACTGTTCAAAAACCATACTGCGGTTAACCAAACTCTCTTAGCTGTTTTAAAATCACATTGACGCACAGGTTCTCATGACTTACCGCTTAATAATTTTCTAGTATTTCTTTCAATGCTTGGAATGAAGGATGTTTTGGTTGCACAAAAACAAATGAGTTCAGAAAAGGAGAGTCAATAAAAAAAGTCTTCACAAAGTTCAGCTAAACTCACTGAAAGCAGAAAGTGAATCTGTAGACAGGTGAAATCCAACACCTCTGGGTTCTCTGGGTGGCAAGTTAAAAGACAAGACATCTGACTGTGACAGCAGGGGCGTGAAAGAGGCATAGAGTAGGAGACGGACAGAATGAAGGCAGAGACCAGAAAACAAACCAAGACAAACAAATAAATAAACAATTGGAAGTGAGTGTGTGTGGATGGCACGATAACCCTGTCCCCCAAAAGTGACACAGGTCTGACAGGGGTCACTGCAGCAGGGAATTAGTGACAGCTTACATGGTGTGCTGGCGGAGACGACTGGAAGTGTGTGTGTGTGTGTGTGTGTTTGTGTGGAAGGGGAGTGTGTAACAGGTCGGGAAGACAGACTCAGCTTTAGTGACCATCTTGTTGTCTTGCATGGTAATATCATGCAGGAGTTCAAAGAGACGCTTCTCAAAAGTGATTCTTTCCAGTTGAAATGTTTTGTCCTTCAAGTGTACTGATTCTTAGATGTTCGTGATTTGTTTTTTATGAAGGGTGTTTTATTACTATTCAAAATATCAATTTTTGGGATGTTCAAAAGACAAATGATACAGTAGGTTTGATTTAAACCACTGTAATATATTTTAGTTTAGTTTACCCTTTATACTCAGAGAGCTGTGTCAGATGAATGGTTGGAGTTGTTGGTGAATAATCTTTGACCTGCTGTACAGATTCAAATCATGACAAAAGAGGGGATGGGGGACAGGGGAAATTTGCATCAGAGAGTTGTTATTGTTGTACTGCAATATTCTCAAAGTAAATATCAAAATGGGTTCTTAAAGGGCTCACACAGTGGGTGACTTTACAGCCTCCCCCTGCAACTGTTTATGAAACAGCAACACTGTCACAAGACCTTGATCCATCACAGTGATGACGGTTCTGCACACTGCAGCTGCAAAATGGACTACAGAGGAGGATGTGACATCAAGTGAAACAACATTTGTCAAACAGCTAAACATTTAATATTTAGAAAACCATTTTCTAATTAAAAGCTGCATTTGAGCATTTTGGCAGCAATTATACAAAGCTCTTCTGACAGTAGGATATTCACATTTAGCCTGTTTAGCCTTCACATGCATCATTTTATTATTTTCTCACTAGTGCCAATTCTAGAAGCAGCGGTCATGAGTGTCATTGGATATCAGAGAATTCCTTTTTTGTTACCAAATTATTTTTTCTCTTGTGATTTTCATTTTTTACCATTTTGTGACTAAATCAGTATTCAAACTCTAAAAGCTGGGTTTGTTTCTGTTCCCATACTGACTAATGCCTTATTTCCTCATTTTTCATCCCCTATAATGGTTAGTTGGAGCTGCATAATACACACACATAGGCACAAACATGCCCGGGCACACACACATCAGGAGAGAAAGAGGATTTTGCATTATTTATTTTGAAATTTCATCTCTGTCTTTAGCGGTGCGTCTGTTGCCTTGAGAATCCCATTATCTCTCAATAACCTGTGAGGCGCCTGTGTGTTTCTTCAGCCGGAGACCATGATTAGTGCACTACTACCACATGCTACAGCTCACTTATCATCGCGCTCCCCTCTTTCCCTCCGTGTCTGTCCTCCCTCGTCTTTGCACCACTCCATCACAGTCAGGTAGTGTCTGGGACCAGCCGTAATCGTGGTAGATTGAGATGATCTTTCAGTCTCACGCCTGGCTGAAATGGCAGATTTGAGGTTTTAAATATTTCATTCTTCAGGAGTGATGAAAGGGAAAATATTTCACTGGAAAAAAATTCCATAAAGAGTCCCTAATCAGAGCGTTGCAGAAAAAAATCCTCATCTTATCAAGCCATTATGTCCATAATTGAGACATTAAACCCCTATTTTCTTGAAACAAATCTAGTAACCTTGTAATCAGATTGTATTGTCATCACTTAATAAGTTATTAGAATCACTTTCTGAATCACTATAAAAAACAGTATAGGTGTGGGCAGTGATTTAGAGTGGAACCAGGCTACCATCAACCTGTTGTCATAACAAATCAACTTGTTCAAGAATATTTGATAATCAAGTGTCAGTTGTCTTAATACCAGTGCAATAAATGTTTTTCTGTTAACAATGTATCACATGACGACCTCTTTGTGAAAGGGGTTGAAACCTGCTGCCAATTTTCTCCCAGCTCTCAATTATGCAAATCGTTTCAGCATCTTTCAGCTCATTGTTTTGGTTTTCCAGCCCACAACTTTACTGTTTAGGGTTCATCTCACCACTCTCATATCATTGTTTTGGTCCAGCTATTTCCACTGCAAAACTCAGACTGCTACCAAATAACAGACAGACCCCCTATTATTATTATATTAATAATAATAAGCATCTTTCAATGGTAGAAAAAAAACATTGAGAAATAGTACCAGTTGAGATGTGATGCTTTTATCAAAGCTTTTATTTTCTCATCTTTGATTTAAATGTGTTAGTCAGTCACTCTCTATACTTATCCTATAGGTTTAGACTCTCAAAGTACTAACACTAACCCTATCCTTCGCTAGGCTGTACTACCCTCAGAATCCTTTACATGCGTCTCAGAGAGATCTGGTGCTTCAGTTAAAATCACTCAATAGTATTTTTAGCCTTTTGTGGTCCACAGTGGCTGTGTGGGAATGCATGAGGATGTAACAGGATAGTGATGTGCTACCAGTGTATCACTATCAACACACGTAAAAAGCTGTAGTGGTGAGGTGTTTGGCCGTCAAATGCAAATCATCCATCTTGTGTAGGTAACCACGGGAGATTGCAGACATACACAGAGTCCTTCTCTAGTATCCCACTCTGAACATCCTTCAGCTTAGTTAATCTAATTGGGGAAGATGGTAGGCAGCTGCAAAGCATATTAAAAGTATATTTATCACCTAGGGTAAATACCACAACATGCAAATGCTGTTATCTTCTTTAACGTCATCTTCTTCCACACGAGACGAAGCAGTTATGTCATATTTATTGCACGCCCTCTTTGGCGGCGGTTTTCGGGATGGCTCATCAGAAATGCAATGAGCCTTTTAAAGATTTCTGTTTGGAAAATTGTAAGAAAGTAGAACTGTCTGGGAACCACAGCTGTTATTATTACATCGTTCTCTATCAGCCTGTTTTCAGTCTGCATTCTTCTTTCAGTCTGGATGTTCGGGTGAAATGGGCCAATAAAATGTAGAGTAGACTTGGTGGTGCTGACTCTCATCCCAACCTCTTCACACTTGCTTATGTGATCTAGAGCCACTGGAGCTCATGGTCTGATTAAGCCAGCAGAACTACATTATCTGAAAAAAGTAAAATACCTCATGCCATGCTTCTATGATGTACTCTATTACCACTACTTTAACGCTTCAGCCACCACCTATGACACGGTTTAGTTTTCATCCCCTTTTAAAGGGAGACTTAAGGTCCTCGAAGGAAATAGCTTATATGTTTGAAGCAGGGAGGCAACATATTTCAAATCCAAAAAGTGTGATATATTGGTGAGGAGAGGTGTGCATGAGTTCACGGGCAGCACCGTTTTGGGCAAGCTGGGGCTTATTGACAGTCTTTGCAGGGGACCAGAGGAAAGAGAATTATTACTGTGGTATAAAAATAAATATCAGTGTATAGTATACAAGTCTGTACTAGCTCTAACTGTAGAAACCAACAAAGTTTAACAAGAGTTAAAAAAGAGATTGTTTATGTTATTGTCACATATGAACTGCCTGCAACATGCAGAACTGCAAGTACGGACAATATGTAGGTGTTCGGTATTACAATGTCTGCAAGCAGAACTAGGAAGGTTTCTACTCATTGCTAAAAATGAATGTCAGAACAGTCTATTGGTACTTTGCATAGTGATGATTAACGTTACTCTGTAGATAGACAGGGACAGAGTTTAGATCCACAAATTATTATAACAAATCACCAGAAGATGCAAAGAAATGCAATGGGGAGAAATGTAATGATCTCGCATAAAACTGCGTAAAAACTGCATAAACTGTGCTTTAGCTTGTATATAATGACACTGCATTGGTCAACATGTTGAGGATTTAAGCCTTTGTACTCACACGAGACACCGTGATGCGAGCCTCTTGTGGAATCGTCCAGGAGTGTTGTTGGGTGAAAACAGATTAAAAGTTAACTCAAGTTGCAGCGTAAATACAGTAACTGCTTTATTGTTTACAGTCTCTGTGGAACCAGGAGGTAACAGGAGTTGCAGCTCCAACTACATCATGACATCAGGAATTATGCCCTATTAGTCTGTGTGTCCACTGTACAGTTTTTGTTTGTTTGTTTAGGCGTTTGTTTGTCAGTAGCATGACATATTTTTACTCAGTATTTAGATCTCTCTTGCAACAGCACCTACAACCACATGTGTTAAATCAGTGAATAGACAGATACCGTTTAATAGAAAGAGACAGAGCACTGTAAGTTAGTGCTACAGTATCTGTGCCAACTGTTACTATCCTGTATAAAAAATGTGTAATGTATCTTTTGTTTTCACAGCATTATAAGTTAGTTTATAAGTATTGCAGTATACACTACTGCACAGTTATAGTGTGGTACAGAACCACACTCTCAATCAGAAGATGGACTTTAGGGAACCATGCTAAGGACAGCTTGATTGTGTCTTTGTAGAGCAGAGTACAAGCAGCTATTTATGTCTGCCACAATGATCAATGGGAGAGGCACTGCGATTAATGGGCTTGATGAGCAACATATAGATCCAAGATCTGACGTCAGATCAGCAACAAACTTTTACAGCCCCTCACCTCGACAGGAATAGGTAAATGATGTATCCCCAGTTTACGTCATGCATGGAGGACAAAGATGGCTCTGGCCTGGTGAGCTGTAGAATGACAGAGACAATCAGAGATACGGACCCCTGGGGCTGCCACAAAACGGCTCCCACGTGAAAGCAATCCAAGTGGTGAAAATGAACTTTCACACAACTAGAATAATAAGTCTCACTTTGTCTCACGTGTCCTGAAATCTTACTGAGCTTGATGAAAATAAATTGGACTATTGATTCAGGAGAGAATGAATGTCAAGTTCTTTAAAGTTTTTCTTTTTAGCACATATAGAAGAAAATTTGCTGTCTTGTTCAGGGTGTCTCATTCTTGGAAAGAAAACCTGGGTAGTCAATCGAATCACAGAGGAACCCCCTTAGATATGTGACTGCAGCAGCAGGTGGTGATTCTCCATATTGACCTATTCCCAGGAGACAGCAGAGGGGAAGGTCCTGTCTGCTCTGTCAGTTGTGGTGAGGCTGCAGCTGGAAAACAATACTCCACATCTTCATTTGCTGTCACTACCGAGAGAGATGCACCTGTATCAGCACTAACAACGTTGTTGTCCAGCTTTATCTTTGCTAATGAGGTTGTGTTCAGATGAGGCTCGCTGCCATTTCCAGCAGCTATTGTCATTCCATCTGAATTTGGACCGTAATGTATCACTCTGACATCACACAAGTCTGTGGTCTCCTGGGATAACAACACAGCCGTTGTTTACAGTAAAGAGCAGCACTGACAGGGTCGTCTGTTCCACCAAACTAATTGTGCACAGGCGTGGATGAAGATACACCGTCTCTCTGCGATGTTTGGAGAGGTTCTAAAGGTCAGACTGCAGAGAGTTAGTCTAAGGGGCAGACAGTCGTGTTTTGTTGTGATTGAACTCTTGTCACAGCGCCAAAAGATGCCGACAGAGTTGTACAGCCATGGAAGTCAGACTGAGGACAGGCAAGTATTCATCAAAAGTGGCACGCTGCTTTAACCGAAGCCATTTTCTTTTCCGAGTGAAGAATTATATTTTAAATTTAAAGATATGTTGTTTTCCTTCCCAGTGGCTTCACAAGGAATCGTGTTAGAGGTAACCTTTGCAATAAGGTCTACCACTCTGCAGTTGCTATTTTGCGGTGATAAAGGATGAAGCTGGCTCTTATTCTATCATTTTCTTACTGTCAGCAAATCCAATGAAGACACCCAAACAAACCTTGTGTTGGCCCATCTTTCAATGCCTTCAGTCTTTCCCACCCTTTTTTTGTCACTCAACCCCAAGCCCATTAGTTCCTACTGATGAGGTAACACTGTAGAAATTGTTGTGCCCAAAGGAATCCTACTGACGATCCCCTGACTTTTTCTTTAGCACCACAAAAAGGTTCATATTTGTGGTTTTGAGTGAAATGTTGACAGCTGTTGGATGGATTGCCATGAAATTTGATACATTTATGTCCCCCTCAGGGATAATTCTAATTATCCCCCTCTGATTTTTCATCAAGACAGAGCCACACTGTTTCCCCCTGCATCTTCATGCTAAGCTAAGCTCATCGTCCGCTGCGGCCTTTTATTCAAGATATGAGAATGGTATTGATCTTCTCAGTTAACTCTCAGTGAGAAAGTGCGTATTGCAAATGGACGCATTCAGTGCAGAATGGGAGGAACAGTGACTCAAAATAAACTAGTGCCCTTGTTCATCGTAATGAAGGAACTCGGGGCAACAGTGTGGATCATTGGTGTGTTTGAATAGTTTTTAGACATCAATGGAAGTCTGTTGCACAAAGGAATAACAAAGCTATATCAAGCTTTGGCTACACAGAGAATTCTTGTTAGTGGGATCCGTTTATTGTTGGTTTTTGTCTTTTCACAGGATTTGTTGACAATAAGAAAAATGTAGAACATGACTAGCCTTATTCTTTAACAATATGGCGCTTCCTGCTTTTTGAATTTTAACTAAACATAACCATAGCAAATCAATCATATATTCAGCACTTTAGATAGCACTCAAAGTACATCATATGAAAATGACTGCTCATAATAAAGACTGATTATTTCAGAGGCTTTGTATAATCGAATGAGATGGGTATGTTTTTGAGATAGGAAGTTGAAAGGGGCAAGACTGACAAAGATGGGACAGATGGGGTCTCATCACGTGACTCAACTGAGTCACAAAATCACTTTACTTAGGCCCTTTGTTACTCCTGAAACACCATTGAGCCGCACAGAAAGTACACTGATTTCAGTAAAAAGGCCACTAAAGAAAACATAATTGCATGGTGATTGGGGTGTAGGTGGCTTCTTTGTTGTCCATTTCATGTGTTCATACTATTTACTACTGCAGCAACACACAGTGTTCCACGGGCTTGTTCAAAAAGCCACACCCACACACACTGTTTCTTGAGATTGATGCTGTGAATGAAATGGGACTTGCTTTTCTTTTTTTCTACAATGCAGATTCTAAATAACACAGGAATCAATTTGTTGGCTCAAACTGATGCTCACAATGAATTATGTCCATGTTGTCTTGTTTACTTGCGGCTGACCTATTTTCCTGTCTTTGTGTGGTGCATTCCCTTGTGCAAACAAGTTCAAATGCCACGTTAAACACAAATCCTGATTATCTAAAAAAGGCCTCCTTTAGTATTCCTACCATGTTTTGCCTCGTTCATCAATTTTCCTCCAGCTTCCAAACTGTAGGGATCGTTGATGCATTGTATAGAAAGGGACATGGGGCAGGACAGTTGATTGTCTGCAGTGTATGTGGATTGGATTTCACATATAATAGCTTTGTGAGCAGGTCTAGTGTTAGACCTCCAGTCTTTTAACAAGGCCACGCTCTCACTGAGATTGATTCTCGGCCCACTGTCAAAACTCTGATGGACTTTTGTTAAGAGCCACTGGAGTGTTGGAGAATTGAGATGATAAATGCCAAAAAGTCAAAATGCCATTAGGTTTGTTTCACTGTAATTGGTTTCTGTGAAGGAGTGAAATCTCTAAAACAGAAACTGAACTTATTTTACTTTATTGACTCTTGACTCACTCTAAAAGTAAGTTTAGCTTAAGTGCGTCACCAGTTTTGAAAATGCGTGTTGTAACATAGATATCTTACCCTGTCATGCCCCTGATGTGCGACACACACAGTATCCTATCTTGTTTACCGGACTAACAGACAGGAAAGGTCTAGATTTTATGCTGTTGTGTGAACAGTCTCAAGTCCCCCGCACCATCCTCTTCCTCCCTGGCCTCATGTCTGTGCTCCCTGTCAGACGCCCCTGTCACTGTCCTGCTGCCAACTGGATGCCTGCCTGCTGCCACACTGATGGAGCTGAGAAACAGTGAGGTTGACAGTCATGGTGACTCACCAGCCCCAAATGGGTTCTCTAAAGACACCCTTAACCTCTGAAGAACAAGTACATACACGATCAGCACCCCCGTTTTGCCTCCAAAAATAGGAACGATAACAGATGTGGAGACTAACACTACAGAGTACAAATAGGTGTTTCATCTGGGTTCATATTGACCCTTCATATACACTTATACACACACACACACACACACACACACACACACACAAGAACATACTTCTTTCCTCATCCAATCAAAACCTAAACACTTCAGGTCAGGACACAAAGACTGTGGCCTCAGTATACTGGCCTCATCATTATCATTCTATCCCACCTCCTAAAGATTCAGATTACCAATTAAAGTTCTGTCACAACCGAAACAATAAGGTTGCGGGCAGGAAAACCAAAACAATTAGCTGAAAGGTGCTAAAACACTCCGTAGAGCTGAGGGAAACTGCAGAGTTGAGTTATAATTCTCTCTGGGTTCATCACTACAAGCGACCACTTTGACATACATGTAGTCATGTGATCCACTGTTAATGTAAGAAAATTGGTTATAGATTCTATAATCCGTTACTGAGTCACATAACATTTCCTTCACTTTAATCTTTTGTTGTCAAAATTATTATAAATCAAAAGTTAGTGTTAGAATTCTGAGTTGCATTTACATGAGGGAGGGTGTCACAGACATTTTTTTGAACAAACACGAACAGGCAGGTCTGTTCACAGATCTCACAGCAGGTGCAGGTGTAAGTGAATGTTTTTTTATGAGAACACGTGCATGTGTACAGCTGGCCTCAGCACAGATACGGCTCTAGATGCTCGCTATTGACAAGCACAGGTGGAATAAAAGAGATTGTGTGCCTTCCTGCTGTCTGATAAAATATTTAAAAAAGATTCACTTAATAGATATTTGAAAGTCCTGGTGCAAAACACACTTCTTGTCTTGACTTTAAATCCACAATCCTGGAGGTTGGATGAATGCTGCAGCCATCAGAGCTTGAGTCTTTTTTTGCACTTTAAGTTGTTATGAACTTAAGAAAATTATTTAATCCTCTTGATGGTTTTGAGGTTGTATTGTAGGCTATAACGATATGTTTGTGATTATGCGTTGTACTACCAGGGTATGAAATAAAAATCCTAAGAATTTACATTAAACTAAATGCTGTGATAATGACGTATATGAATTAATTATGTGTGCGTGTAAATGTGTGTGTTGTCCTCCTGTATACAATCTTCACTGTGGATGGAAATGTGCATGCTTTTAAATAACTTTCTGCCCTTTGGTCTTATACAGGCTACAGTAAGGAGTTACTCCACGCATGCACACACACACACACACACACACGCATACACACACACACGCATACAGCAGTCATCACCTACAAATCTGTGATTATGAGTATCATCTCTGACATTGTGCCGTTCAGTGATCTTTAGTTTAGCTTCTTCAGCTGTGTTTGAAGAAAGATTCCCTTTATATACGTGAGCAGTAATTGTGGGCCTTCACTGTTAGCGTAAGGTAGGCCTACATGTAACTAATAATTAACAGGGTTTCCTGACAGAAATTGCCACCCGCATATTGCTTTACATTAAGTACAGAGGGAAAGAGAAAGGCCAAGCAGGATCTCATATTGTTTGGAGGCAACAGTATGACATCTGCAGGAGAGAATTAAAGAGATAAAGATAGCAAGGGGTTGTTGTTCTCTCTCTCTCTCTCTCTCTCTCTCTGTGTGTGTGTGTGTGTGTGTGTGTGATAGCCACAGTGCTGTTGGCTGTAATAGAGTGGAGAGAGCATTAGGCACACTCAACTCTGAGGCAGCAGGAACTTGCAGCAGAACTCCATAGAGTCCTCTCCATCTGTAATCAGCGGAGTGAGAGGGGAGTCACACCTCCTTTTATCTCCACACAAACAATCCCTGTGTCTCTCCTGCCTGTCCTCCAGTTCATTACAATGTCCTTTACATTAAAATACATACAGCAACAAGTACAGAAGAATATAAGAAAAAGGCAACAATACCAGGAATGTCAAGGGAATTTTTTATAGTGAGACAAATTTAGGTAAAAGATTGGCTCCAAAAATGTAGACACTGTCTGAGACATAAAACCCTGTTGCAAGCAAGTTACAAATGGCTGCTCTTGCCTCTCCAGAAAAACTCACGTGAGCGATATCTGGCTAACACGATGCCTAAACTGTGTTCTTCACATTTAACAATAAGCCTGTCACTTTAAACTTCTCTCTGCGCTTCCCATCCCTCCTCTTCTGTTCATCTAATTCTGCATTACTTGCTGAGTCTTATATAACCAGAAATGGCCCTCACAAATTATTATCTACTGTCTGTCCTCATCGCCCCCCCCTGTCTCTTCGTCCATCCGCTGGTCTCAGCAGGGGTTTCTGTAATAAAGGATTTATCTCTGTGCCGATGGTCTTCCCCTAGCCCCCTTAAGGAGCCAATTCATGAATAAATGAATAGAACTGGCAAATGATAACAAGATTGCTCATTTTGTTGCACTGCGTTGTTTATGTGTGTGTGTGTGGAAGAGAGAAAGAGAGAGACTTCAATTACCTGAGCTGTACTTACTACAACTACCTCGAAAATATGTTATCACAATTTGGTGTCAAACGAACGTCTCGAACCTGCACTTTAATCAACTGATGTATCCTCAATTAATTATTGACTTAATACTTAATAATTGAATTACTTAGTAATTTTCTTTCCTGTCTCAGTGTCCATTTTAACCAAAGTTTCAAATGCTGATGATCAAATGGCTTAAATGTCACACTGGTCTACCACACTTATATAGCCAGGTACCTACAGCTACCCGGTCTCACTAGGTGGAAGTTAATTTATCTTTAAGTCACTGCCGCCCACCATCTTCAAAGTACAACTTTTTAGGCATTTATTATTTTATGAAATAGTATGCAGCTCATGGCAAATGCGAGGAGAGAAAGATGGAAGATTAAATGACAATAAAAATGTTTTGCCAAAATAGGCTACCATATGCCTTCTTCAAAATAAATATGACAATAATATACATTAAATAATAATAATGATTCTATGTATCTTATTCCAAATACATACTATAAGAGTTTACATGGATCCATGTACCATAATGAGGTTTATTATGCATCAGGAATAATGGAGCAGCTGGAAGATGGCTGAGGGAAGGTAGCTAGTAGAAGAAACTGTTTAATTCAACATCCATCTATCCATCCACATTTCAAAGATGTGGGCAGAATATTAACTCTGCACTGCAGTGATGGATGTATCCAGATTGATGTTCCTCTACTCCTGGAGTCTTCTCACAAGGTACAGTAAGAAGTCTGACTTTGAGCTTCGTTCTTCCTTCTCAGCCTATGACATTTAAAGCATTTTGAATGTAGTTCAAAATGCTTTTGTTGAATTTGCCTCTGGGGATTCAGTGAGAGTTATTTATCAGCCAACTTTACAAGTAACACCAAGACTGTGAGGTGTGTATATGGTAGAAAGTTGCCATAAATCTACATGTTTTTAAATGTACAAACACACACACACACTGCAACAAACAAAGCACACACATGTAAGCACACAATTGCTGACCAGTGGAAGCGCCTACTTCCCTCTTTAATTGATCATGTAATAAGGCACTGGATGGAGCACGTGCTAGGTTGCTGTCATTGGGAAGGTCAGAGCTGTCATGTGTGCTAGCAATGGCTTGTTTGTGTCTACATACACATATACGTGTATTTGTTGTGGTGTGCTTCCCTGTGCACTTCAATGTGTGTGTGTGTGTGTGTGTGTGTGTGTGTGTGTGTGTGTGTGTGTGTGTGTAAGGAATGCTAAATTGTACAACCTCTGAATTGATTTCCCTAAGATCTGAATATGAGGATAAAGTCAGTGAGCTCTAACATCCCATTGTGCAAACTGTTGGCTCTGAAACAATCTGATCAAACCTAATTCTTGGAGATTATATTTTCCTCCTGTGAAGCCTTTTACATTAAGACAGAGACTGGACATACACAAGCAATCTACAGCAGGACCAGCTGGAGTAGTTATATAAAGGCATAATACCCTCTGTTTATATATGAGTGTGAAGTTTACATTTTATAATTATTTTAAGACTAATTTGCATCATATTGTCATTCATGCACTCTGCATAAAGTAGCACAAGCAGTAGTATTGAGTAAGTGCTATTAGTGGTAGTAGTCTATGTAAATATTAGAATTAAGGTGCTATCACACTGTTGGTATGTCCTCAGTGAGGCCACCCCCTCCAACAGACTGCAAACGTGTCTTTTAATTGCTCTCACCATTTTATCCTAAAGGACTTGCAAAACTTAAGCCGAGAACTTTAATAAGACCATATTCTGTCTAACTCTGTCTGAAACCCAAAGTGGCATGTCCTATTAGCACGACATAAGGAGAGAAGGAAATCTCAATGTGTCACTGGCACAGACTGAAGCACATTAGGAAAGTCAGCCTGTTGCCTGGGCAATCACCAAAACCTGTAAAGGCGACACACAGCACGTATTAATTCTCCTTCCTGCTCATTTCCTCACTGTTTGACTGAGATGTTTCCATTTAATTTTATCACTGTATAATTTAAATAAGCTAAATTACAAGCAAGTTCTCACTAGCTTAGCATTAGTTGGTGAACCTACTGTTTAGTTTTTGAGAAATTAAAATAGAAAAAGAAATAATATCAAAGCTAAAATTGAAGTGGTAAAAGATGGCAACTACTAGGTGATTTGCCCAGTTGAAGCAGGCTTGAAATGCCACCAAAAGGACTTCAGCAATGTTAGCTACTTGAAGGGTGTCTTTATTCTCTTTTCTGTGTGCTTCACATCACGCATTAGATATAATCAGGTTATTCCAACAGGCATTTCATATAGGTGATGAGTCACAGTTTTGTTGTAATCACTATTTAACTCATTGAGGCTTTCAGATTACACTCACATAGATGGTGAAAGTTCCCCCAATTACAGTTGAGTGTATAATCCCATGCTGATCTGTGGTTTGATATCTGGTAATGAGGAGCTCCCACTGTACTTTTGTTTGTTTTCAGATTAGGCAAGACAAAAAGACAGGTGTTGCTAACAACCCTCAACCTTCATTAAAACTAAAAGGTAAATCACCATCTGGGGTATTCATTCTGTATTCATTTTGTACTTTTTCATCCTGTCTTTCTCAGTCGAATACTCTGCCCGTGTCTTCACTTTGATCAAGATTACCAAATTTCTACATTACATTACATTTAGGCATTTGGCAGACATTTTTATCCAAAGCGACTTCCAAATAAGAGCTTTACATAAAGTGCATAGAACCATGATCGAAAACAACAAGATGTCTCATCAAACTTGTAAAAGATGAATCACAAGTGCTATAGGTAAGTACATCGCTGCCAGTGGCAGAATCAAAAAGAGCATTAAATCTAAGAAAAGATTTTCAGGTTGTTTCTCTGATGGATGCGGGGAGATGGTTCCACCACTGGGGGGCCAGACAGGAGAAAAGTCCCGGATGTGAGCGGGCGTCCCTGAGAGGGCGAACCGCCAGGCGGTTCTCTGAGGCAGACCGTAGTTGGTGGACGGGGGTGTAAAAATGTTTCCCCTGCATCTATGTTTGTTTCAAAGTGAGAAGACAAATGGCTGTAATCTTATTAATCTGCCCATTTCTTTAGTTCTCTCAACTGATTAAATAATCTATACAAGTAGAATTTGGCACTTAATCCAATGTAGTGACCACACCAACAATTAGGATTGGACTCCCCTGGAATCACCAATTTGCATTCACACACAAGTTCATTAAATTGGTCTGATGCCATATGGATCACTCCTGTCCTTCCACAGTCTCTCTCATTACATTACCTCACATCATTAAGGCATGCTGCCGCAGCTCATTGTGTCCCACACCAGCAATTCCTGCACTTGCTTTGCACTTAGGGGTTAAAAACAATACATTAAAACCAGTTGGCCAGTAGCTTTGTGATGCTAACAATGTTATCAACAATGAACATGTTTCTGTCATACAAAAAGCACAAATGAACATATGCTGCCAACCAGGGGTGCCTCCAGAGATTTTGGACCCCTTGAAAGAATATAATTTTGGACCCTCATAGTTCCTTATGTAGGAAATTTAATAATAAATGTGTTTTTTCAGAATAAAACAGTATATATAATATCTGAAGTACTACTTTATGTAATGCGTGCCACTGTCATTCTGACTATTTGGCTGAAAATGTGATCCATTCAGGGGAAATCTTATTTGGGAAAGTGCCATGTAAAATACCAAATTATTAGTGTTATTATTATCATTAATAGTAAAAGTTAATGTTCTATATTCATGTAGTACTTTTGAGGACCCTTGTATTCATCCTACCTTTTGGCCCCTTTACTGCGGACCTGCTGCCGACCACAGAGACAACCACTGCTAACATTTTTTTATTGGCTTTAAGGGAAATTATTGCATCCTGTACAGTAGCTTTACCTTTCACACATTAGCCTGTGTTGAAAGTGACTGTTTTGGTTAATCCTTCTTGTTTGTCTCATGCTGTTAAAGATTCCTCAGGGACTATAGGGGTCTCATTAATGGAACTCCCTCTTGTCTATCTTGAGGTATTATATAACTCATACCATGACTCACGCATATTATGAAGTATTTGTATCACAGCCCACCACTATTCCCTGTTGATGAGGACACCCATACGAGCCAGGGGCTGTAAATCAGGTTCAAAGAAAAGCAATTAGGCCTCATCTTCACAGCATGTCTCAAAATATCTCACCAGCATCTTATCTTCTGTTCCATGACTATCAATGACTTAATATCTACCTTGAGAATATTTGGCTTTCTTTAGCATCTTGTCAGAAACCTCAAACTAAAATTGACATGTTAGAAAAGCTCCTGATGCCTTAGACACCGCTCTAAAACACTTTGCAGATCATTCATTTTCTTTTGTATTTGTTTATTTCAATGATTGATTTTTGATTTTTTTCCAAAGCTCAAACACAGGCAGAAATGTCCACAAATACAGACTTATAATCTATACATGGTCATGGCAAGCAGAGAGACTGCAACTCTTTTGCAATTCAGGGAGTTATGTATACAGAGCTGCATATACAGAATCACACTGGCTGCTTATTACAGGCTAACAGGTAAAGATCTATTTATTTGTGTGCAGAGCGTATTTTAATACTTTATTTAATCTATTGTGTTCACCTCAAGTCTGTGTATTATATCAAAAACAAGACCCAGTATTGAATAGATGGTAAATGAGCCATTATGGACTGCTGTAGTCCACCTTGTAGACTTATTTAGAGATTATATTTGGAACATCTTTTCTAATGTTAGCATTAGCCATAACAGCTGTCTGCTCCACTGGCCAGCCGTTCCCTCTGAATGCTAATCCAAAACTAGAAATGGCAATTACCCCAATTTGCATGCTGATCACTGTGGAGGTACAAAAACACTGTGGAGGAGGCAAGGGGTCCTGACCTTATCAAAGACTGAGTGGAAGTGGGTATGTCCAGAATATGGAGTGTGTGTGCGTGTGTTTGTTTTTACAAAAAGTGAAAATTCTGCTCAGAAATGCTGTAATTTATTTTTATTTTTATAAGGCCCAGGTTTCCAGGTTAAAATGTAAAATCCAATTTAACAGTGGATGCATTTAAAGGATAGGTTTGGTATTATTTTTACTTTTTGTTATGAACAAATCCCATTAAAACAACAAAACCACATGAGTTGTCCTACTAACAAGTATATTCTAAAACTTCACTGTCATCAGAAATGGTTTACAATAAATAAAAAGCCATACTGTTGCATTTTGGCGACCTGTTCTTTTCATCACTAGGAACCAGGCCACTGTGCACTTGTTAGAGAGAAAATGCAGTTGCAGAGTTGCAGCTACACTGGCAATATTCGTTTTAATGAAAGAATATGCCCCCCCAAGCGACAGTATAGCTTTTTAATGTGTTTGTGGATGACCCTGGAGATGGTTTAGTCTGGACCACAGTGGTGGACCCACAGGTTCTAGACAACCTGTCATTCCTAGAATAGAGCTCATTACATTTTACATTGAAAGGAGAAGCTGTAGTAACTCCCACTCTGGATGAACAATTACCACTATTTTGAAAAACCAGAGGCTTGAAAAAGCAATTTTACTGAAGCTTAGTTTAACATAACAAAGCTGGAGGCACAAGAGACTTACCACACCAGCATCCACCTCAGGCTTTTAACTATTGATGTGCATCAGCAACAGAAGTTTGGAGATCAAGAGGGAAAAGGGAGCGAGTACAATGAGGTCAAACGGGGGAACAAAGACAAAGACAGAGCCATATCTCCTTGAGGGTGACCTATGTATGATAGAAGACGAAGATGTGGTCCCTCAGTCCCCAGGCTTTCCCATGTCGGGCCCCCAGCTGTGCCCTCACCAAGCTGGGGATCGATCCCTGCCTGCCCGCCTCCACTCCCATGCTCTGGACTCTTCATTAGGCCCCGCCTGCTAGTGTGAATGCTCTAATTGGCGAGGGCCACTGAGAGCCAGCATCCTCGTCTACCGAACTCTCTGAGAGAAAGGGTCGCCAGGCATCAGCCGCTCATACTAATCTTTCCCATTATCCTCTGCTCTACTGTGGGAGCAGGAAAAACAGCCAGCCTGCGGTTTGTGTGTTTTTGAGTGTGCATGTTATATTTAAGCACATTTCGGTTTGCATGGGACTATGTGTAAGCTTTGTTTGCCACCTATGGCTAATGGGAGCACAGGTTTTATTGGCTCATGTGAAAAACAGAACATCAACACACCCATCTACACTACAGTTGTTGACAGCTTACTCTTTGAGGACACTGTTGTGAGAAAAACTCAAGCCATTTTTTTCTGTTCTACGGGATGTTTTTAGCATTGCACTTCCTGTTGTGTGAACAACAACCCTGACACAGTCATTGAGAGCTTTTATAGCAGAGTGGCACATAAATACTGCAAACTCTTTACCTACCTTCATTGAACTGTAAATAGTGAGAGTAGACTCATTTCATTTTCACTCAGTTCCTCTGGTGATTCATACTTCACATTGGTCTAATTTCATTCCTTAATCAGTATGATTGAACATTTTAATTTAGAAATTAAAGCAATTTACAGCATGGCAATACTAATTTGGAGGGTCAGTAACAATCTTTGATGGCCTAATGAAAATTAGATTAAACTATTTTTATTCGCTCACTCCAACAGTGGCATGACGACTCGTTCAGGGGCGGGGGCAACAAACAGGAAAAGGACGCTGGGGTCACAGAGGATCAGGCTGAACTCAAGGGAGGTGCTCGAAGGGATGGAGGCGGTATAAACAGTGCCAATGTGTCTCAATTGTTTTCTGTTGGGTTTTACTGGCAAAAAAAAAATTATAACATGGATTCTTCGAAACGCAGAGCTGAGTGATCAAGTGGAGATGAGTATTTTTTATATATAATGCAGAACACATTTTTGGTACAGTGAAGTGGGTTCAAATGGTATATAGGATGTGCAGAGTGATTTGTGGAGAAAATAGCCTCAAGCCAAATTGTTATTTAAATTCAACCAAAGATTCATTTTGATGAAGGCAAACAGTTAAACATCATCATAAATCCTACATTTGTGTGCACCACTGATGTTGACACACAACACCTGAAACATTAAGTGCACACAGAAAACAAAATGACTTTTACACAGGAACATAAAACAACCAAAGACAAAAGACAGCGGGGTGAGGAAACAGTGGGGGAAATAAACAACCCAGCACCCATCCAGACACACTCCAGACAGTATTCTGCCTTCTCAGACCCTTATCTGTCCTCTTATTCCCCGTTCCTCCACTTTCCCCATCTGCCTCTTGTAAACCCCACCAGGAGCCCAGTTACTCTCCAGGTCACCTGCCTCACACACTTTATGAACTGAACGGACATGTTATATCATCACCGACAGCCATTCACAAGTCAGGACTATACAGTTCAAATACAGAAGAACATTAAGTGGGGTTTTTCATATAAGACAAAACCACAGTGAAGATTAAATTGAGTTTGAACAGCATGAAAATAGGCATCATTTGATTCTCTCTCATTCTTGAGTGTAGTCTAACTGTCTTCAACAAAAATGGAAGTCATCTGTAACAATGTATCTTTCCACCAATCTGCTCTGGTCCTAAACTGTTCTTTAAACAGATTGTATCATATTTGCTACATGAGTTGAGGCCTCTACGTCATCAACATGATCAATACTTTCCTGATAAACGTCTTGTATTCAGTCTGACACATGTCTTCCTCTGGTGGTTTTTCCGTGCACTGCAGGCAGTAGCGAGACTTTGAACATTGACATATATACATAGATACTGTGGCGTCTGGATCGTACGTCAACGTCGCCGCCATATTGGAAAGGGCAACTCGTCCAGAAGGTGGGACTAGAACGGACTGAAAAAGATGGAAAGCCCTTCACTTTTTTTACCGGTCAAAATGTCTCAAGCAATTAAGTGTCCAAATTTGAATTAAGATTATATCAAAACTGACTCTTTCAACATTTGAAGTATAATTGCACAATATACATTACATGATATATATATATATATATATATATATATATATATATTATTATTTTACTACTTATACTCACTATTTTATTTACTATTTTTTACTATTTATTATTTACTTTACTACTGTTATACTGTCACTGCATATTATATTTAAATCTAATATTATCATTATAATAATCATACTACTCCTTATTGTATTTATAGACTATTAATAATGTTGTACAATATAGCAGATATCTGAATATTGTTGTACTACTACTATATCTCACTTTATACTATTACACATATTTCATACTGTTTATACTGTACTATATTTTTATATATTTCTTACCATATCATGTATATATGTCTATGTCTTTGAATGCCATATACACAATGGCTACCTTCACGTAGTGAGTCGCAAGTGTTTGGAAGGGAAATATTGGTCATTTTGATAAAGTTACAGTAAGTGACTACTGTGCACAAAATAAATTATTGTTAAATCAGACATTTTGCCATTTTATGTTTGTTGTTTTATCATAGACAAAATCGCAAACCAATTAGAAGTACATATTTTCATCAGTGTTCAGTTCTTGTTTTATTTGTTGTATTTGGTTAATATATTAATGTTCTTAACTCTAACAGGCTACATGTGAGTGTGGGCTACCTGTCTTCACCAAAAATGGAAGGCAAAATTGCGGGATGAGGAAGAGAGAAAGATAAATTGTCATCTGGGACAATGTATCATTCCCCTGATCTGATCTGGTCCAACAATTTGAAAATAATTCCTAACCCTATAGCACCAAGTGTATCATATTTGCTACATGAGTTTCTGAGGCCTCTACGTCATCAACATGATCAATACTTTTCTGATAAACGTGTTGTGTGCCAATCTGACACATGTATCTTGCCCTCTGGTGGTCTTTCCGTGCACTGCAGGCAGAAGGCGAGACTTTGAATGCATACAAAATGGCTACTATCACGTGCTGAGTCGAAAGTGTTTGCTAATTTGGATAATGTGACGATAAGTAATTACTGTGCACAGAATAAATTATTCTTTAATCAGTCATTTTGCCATTTAATATGTTTGATTAACATTAACATCATGGGCAACATTGCCAACCAATGTTGTTGCTATTCATGGGTTTGTAATATTTAATAGTTTAACATTAATTGTTTTGTTGATTTGTTTCAAGAATATGGATCAATTTGTATGATTACAATTTTAACATCCTATCATTATTTTAGTTAATTAAATTACTTATTGAGGCTTTTGTTTTGAAGGTAGTGATCTACTGGAAGGGTTAGGATCTCCATGTCAGGATAAGTAATCTTGTATATGTCCTGTTCCGATATTCAGTGCAAAATGCAACCTTTGGAAATGCATAGATGCAGTGAATTATTTTACAGCGTGGAGAGAATTAAATATTTCCATCAGTGTGCAGTACTTGTTTCATGTGTTGTGTTTAGTCAATATGTTCATAACAAAATCTTTTGGACAAACTTTAACAAGATGGCTCAAGACAAACTTTCATATGGTGGCACAGAACAAACGTCAGGAATAAGCACTATAAAAAAGATTACATTTAGATAGGCCACAATCAAGCAAAACAACTCCTCTCACCTGCGAGTTTGTGTCAATGTGGCCACCTAGTGGAAATAAAATGGTAACGTCTGTAACTAGAGGAGAAGGATCTGTTGGATCATATTGATTTAGATATGGGAAATGTGCTGATATACTGTAGCTGCAGGTTTAAGTTTAGGTTTTAAGATTAAAAGTAAAAGATGATTATGGGATAAAAAGGGCTTACTTTCTCTGATGATGAAAAATAACCATCAAACATGACAAATTATATACAATATTTGTGTACATGGTGTTTAAACACTTGAATTCATCCTGCATAGTTGTCATTTCCTTATGAGGATGTAGCTGACAATGTGACAGTATTTGCACATTGCATCTGTTGAGACTCAAGATACTTGGATAGAAAGTGCATGAGTTGCAAGCTGTGAACTTTTATTCATTGTGTGTTTAGGTTGTACTTTACTAAACATAAAGTCAGCTTTATATTAGTTTATGTGGAAAATGCCTAAAATCAGAAAGGAACGGATGAAAAGCACTATTCTCTGCATTGATATTTTTTGTTGTCATAGCTACCGAGGCTATGAGATGGAAACCTTGCACTTATTATCCAGAAATGAAACCCTTCTACCAGCATGTCATGCCATCCTTGAAGCGGGCGAGAGAACAGGAAGACGGACTTCGGGTTAAATTAGGTTTGATGTGGATTTACAGGTGCTCTGGAATAAGCTGTGATGACGTGTTTCAAGCTTCAGCCTGCTAGCGTTCAGTGGATGTGGTTCCCTGAATAAAGGGTGCTATTTGGAACACTCTATGAGAAGGACTAAAGGAGAGATGTGAGAAATTTTAGAATGGTGATAACCAAGGTGAACATCCTTTGTGCTATTTCTTACAGTCTCCTCTTTGTCTTTCAGCCTCACCAGTCCTTTTCAGTTAAACCCTAACCACCGAGGACCTCCACTGGACCAGTAAGGAGCGAAGAGGGGTAGTCGTGATCAAGGACATCTTGGTAGGGATTGTTGCAGGAGAGAAGAGCATGACATTCATTTCTCCTCACTTAAATTATCCCATTCAATCTTTATTAAGGTCACTTCACTGCTACTATTTTACTAGATCAATACTATCTAATCAGCCTACTTTGCAATTACATAGAAATAATAGTTACTTGGTATGTTGTAGGAGATTTTAAGACTATGGATCCATGAAGTTGCATAATAGGCTTTGGTAATGTAAAAGGTTTAAAAGTGCCTCATATTAAAATTAAAGGAAGAATATAACATATTCTGTTGTGGTATGGATTAAACCAGTGACATATTGACAGTAATGTTTATATCACTGTTTTCTTACTGGGTAGACATGAGTCAGTGTGGTTATGTAATAATTTTCCATCAGTAGAGATAAACAAAAACATCTAGCTGAAGAGATTACTTTCACTTATACTTTGCAGACCATCTTGTTTTCTCTGAGTCACAAAGTCAAACAACACAATCTGTAAAAGTCTTCTTATTTCAGCTAACAAAATAGTTGTTCATCATTTATGATTATACATGGCACAATCTCATGGATTGCTTTGACAAAGTAGTCACCATGCTGTAGCAAGTCCAAATGGGCAATTGTTTAGACATTTAAAGTCTGATTTTTACAAGAAAAAGGAATTTTTCATTGAATTTTTCCCATTGTGTGCAGATTTAGCCAAGAGAAATAAAGTAAATAAAATGTATACAAAAGCAAATGGGGCCCTCTTTTTTATCCCTATAAACTCAAAATAGATAACAAGGGAACAAACATTTCAAAAGCCCCAAAAGGTCAACAGAACATACTGTGCCTACCCTTCTTTCAATACAAAATGTCTAAGGTTTCTAGTAGTCACTGTATATAAAAACATAGTGTCCACGCCACACTAATCATTTTCACTTCCTTGTTATAATGGGTGCCCTATTTTTAACTTTAAATTTGACTTGTTGACTGATACTTAACTATATGTTCTAATTTACTGTAAACTTCCTGTTTTTGAAAATAAGATGAAGATTGATAGAAGATCAACCACCACAGGAAAGCAGCATACTTAGTTTCGGCAACTACTAATTAAATTATTATTATTAAACAACTGCCAACACACAAACGTACTTTCTGAAAGGATTTTTTTCATGTCTCTACCAGAAGTGTAGCTAAGTATCGGCCTTTGAGCCCACGAGTGAGGCGTCCTACTAGAATACAATCTTTGGTACCAACACTTTAGGACACGTTGTACGTCATGACGTCACTCATGGGAAAAGAGGGCGGGCCGTGGGGCGAACGGCACTCGGAGGAGGGGTGCCGCTCGTTGAATGTCTGTGTCAGCCCCAACAGTTTGCTATCACGCGTGTAAGTGTGAAATATATTTTTAGTTAGTTTTTTTGGGTTGTTTTACCGTCAGTTTATGCGTGTGCATGATGTGTGCTGCATCTCTGTGCGACGGGGGAAAGCTGTTAGAGTCTCGGGGTAGATATTTCTTCGTATAATTTAGCAGCTCTACAATGACACTAACGGGACTGACAACCTGAGTCCGTTAACACACTGCTGCTACTCACTGACAGCACTGACGGAACACACATTTCAGCGACTTTTAGCTTTACACACATTGCTTAACGCATCTTCCCAACATACAGGAAGGCTCGTCTGTTTTTACTTTAATTATATGGGGCGTAAAGTACGTTAACAGGGAATTGCGTGACTTATCTTTCGTAACGGTCGCAATATTGTATCTTCTCTGGTGTCATCATAGCATTCGTATGCGGGCGTTTTGCTGTAGTAGCCTACTGAAATAACAAACTAATTCAAACGTGACAGAATATTGTGGTTATGTACAACAGGTTTGTCTCATTGCCTATATAGTTGGAAATGTTATTCGTGGCAACCAGACGTGATTATTTGCTCTAAACCTGTAGTTTTAAGACTTTGCTAGTTTGTCATGTACTCTGGATCAAATAAAAGTTGTGAGTAGGTGTTTATTTCCAGTTAATTCATGAATCTTTGTTTTTATTTACTATGATGCTGTCATATTGATATGTCTCTGTGGCTTTTGATATTAGACATGCCCTTGCCAGTTGCTTGCAACCTACAAAAGTTTTATTAAACAGGGTTTATTTTAGTCTCAACTCTCGAAAATCTGATGGGCTAAAGACATTTCATGGCCTGGGAAGGATGGACATCTGCAGCCTCATTACATCTGATGCCTAGTATTCTTCACAGAGGAGATTTTCTTTTCTGCAACCTATTATTAACAGTGTCTGCGAGACAGAAAGAGACATACACACTCTCACACTTACTCAGGCAGACGCAGAGAGTACAATGTGCCAAGGAAGCATTTAGAGGATTACAGTTTCCATCTGACTTTTTCTCTTTTTTTGTTGAAGACCTGTGGGCCTGATGTAGCAGGTTGCCATCTCCTCTGCAATGAAGAAAATCCACTCCAGCGTCATGATTATGGACTGAAGGTTTGTTTTCACGTACTTGCTCTGCTCATCCTTTCTGATAACAGTTTCCATCTCTTTACCTCCATCTCTGAACATGTTTGTAACCTGGTGGTTGTGACACCACACTGCATGTAGTATACAGCAGATACACATTTAGAGGGGTGGAAGGGTTCGGTACGACACGATGTATCCCACTATCTGTTCAGCATACTCTGCTAAGTGGCTGAGAGCTTGGCTGCCCCTTCAGGGCACTGCTAACGCAGCCATTCATGTCTCACTCCGACGGTCAGACCACCACGATGACGCTGCCCTCTTCCTCCTCCTCCTCCTCCTCCTCCTCCTCCTCCTCCTCCTGTTCCCGCTGCACTCACATTGTGCTTTCCCTGTTAGTTGCTGATCTTAGAATTGAGTGTTTGTATGAATGTAATGTGTTTTGTGTATATGTGTCTGCGTGTACTGTGCTTACAAAATAGAACTCTGGTTTCTCAAGATGGACTTGCCTCCTCCTCGGATATGTGCTCAGCCTCATGTAACACCTCAGCATAGGACGTGATGAAGATGAAGTGCTTATCAGATCACAAGATTAACACAGCTTGCTGTGTGCTCGCCTAGCTGTCACAGGAGGTGATTAATTGGCAGCGCGTACAAGAAGCCAGCATTTCTCACAACAAAACTGCAGACTCTGGATTAGAAGGATGACATGAAGTGGATTATAGTGACAGTTATGGTGGTTTTATTTATTTTGTTGTTGACTTCTGTTGTAAAGATTATTTTGATTGTAAAAGAAGACAAAAAGCATTTTTATGAAGATGGTAGATACATGCAGGCTGGTTTTACTTGTGTGATGTCAAGTCTCCTGTAGACTGGCTGCCATCTTTGGATTGTTGACATTAGTTAGAATAATAAGGTATGTGTGTCTAATCGGCCATGTATAATTTAGAGGTGGGTTGTAATACATGACACAGTGAAATTGTTAAGTGAAATAACTTCATGTCATGCATGAATTATTGGTCTGCCTGCCAGTAACATGTCCAAAAATACTGCTGTCCCAGTATTTTAATTTCTTTTTACCATCATTGTGATATTTTCTATGACACGTTAGTGTTTAAATAAGTTACATCTCTTCTAGGTGCTCCAGGGTCTCCCCATAGTTCAAAGACATGCAGGTGAATTGGCCATAACTTAGCCTCTAAATTGCACATAGGTGTGACTGTCTGTGTGTTTGTGCAGATGTGTTGGATTGTGCTGTGTCCAGGATTTACCAGACTTCTCGCCCAGTGTGTACAACACAAAGGCCCCAGCCCTCTGCCTTCCTGAATAGGACTAGTGATATAGAAGATGGATGAGTGGATGCTTTTTATGGTGTTACAGAATATTTAGCCACATCTAGTAATTCATTAAGTTAAGAAAACATAAAGGATTTTTTAAAAGTTGCTTCAAGTGCCTAATGCGTGGTCGCTCCCCTCTGCAAAGTCCTGGGCTCATGTCTTTGTTGCTGCACTGGAGTCCTTCTGGTTAGTGAGGGCACCTGGATGGAAGTGTGTATCATGGTGTTAACAGTGTCATGGACCACAGGACGAAGGGATTGGCCATACCAATTTGTGGGTGAAAGTAAGGTCGTGCAATCATGTAAAAGTCAGAAATCTATTCAGTTTCTTAGCTTATCATAAATCCCATTACATTACATTTAGGCATTTAGCAGACGCTTTTATCCAAAGAGACTTCCAAATAAGAGTTTTAGATAAAGTGCATAGAACCATGATGGAAAACAACAAGATGTTGTATCAAATAATATGTGGGCTGGTGATGAATCACAAGTGCTATAGGTAAGTACACCGCTGCCAGTGGCAAAATCGAAAAGAGCATTAAATCTAGGAACAGATTATATCAGTTCATTATTAAGCACAGCACAATCAAGCTAAACAACACTTCCAATATAATATCGTACGATATGCTATACTTTTTAGAACCAATGTGTCACATTTGTTGTATTCCCGGAAAAAAATGAGTCTTTAGTCTTTTTTTGAAAGTGGTCAGACAGGTTGTTTGTCTGACGGATGTGGGCAGCTGATTCCACCACTGGGGGGCGAGGTAGGAGAAAAGTCTTGAGTGTGAGCGGGCGTCCCTGAGAGGGCAGACCGAAGTTGGTGGACGGGGGTGTAAGGCTGGAGGATGGTCTGGATGTAGGTTGGAGCAGTCCTGTTCACCGCTTGGAAGGCCAGTACCAGGGTCTTGAATCTGATACAAGCAGCGATGGGTAGCCAGTGAAGGGAGATGAAGAGAGGGGTGACGTGGATGTACCTCGGTAGGTTGAAGATCAGGCTGCATTCTGGATCTTCTGGAAGGGACGGATTGCACAGGCTGG
>JAVQJL010078053.1:0-22816 GCA_036024295.1 Nannoperca obscura
TGGCGGGTGGGGGTGTAAGGCTGGAGGATGGTCTGGATGTAGATTGATGCAGTCCTCTTCACCGCTTGGAAGGCCAGTACCAGGGTCTTGAATCTGATACGAGCAGCGATGGGTAGCCATACGAGCAGCGATGGGTAGCCATTTTTAAATGGTTCACTTACCCTAAGTAGGGGAATGTTCTCAACCCATAAACGAAAATGTTCAAAAATCGCCTACTTTGGAGATACATGGTGTTCACTGAACAGCAATGTTGCATTGTGTTATCTAGAATACAGAGGACACTAACACTGACTTGAATAAGTTCTGACTGACATAATTACATTTCTATTGCTGATAAAATATAACAACCTTATGTAACTTGTTTATCTTAAACTGGGCTACCAGAGCCAGTTCCCTGCTGCCTGCTTAAAATGAGAGATAACTGAATTAAACCATGTAAAATCAACAGAGTTCAGTTCAATGAACTTGAGATAACAAGTTCAGTCAACTTAAGATATTAAGTCAAATCAACGTCTGTTCAGTCATGCTCACAAACATTATTGCAGTAATTTCATTCTATTTATCATTATAAGTTAAAAGACTACATGTCAAATTAATTAACTGAAAATTGAAACTAGAAATTTTAAGTTGAACTGAGCTGGAATTAATAAAACATATATTTACATTAAATTAATGATACAAATGGATAACATATAATTAATTTATGATGTTTTAGAGTATAGGCAAATGCTAAGGGCATAAGGTACCGTACTCCCCTGCACGTACTTTACACAGTGCTGGTACATTGTGGGCACATTTGTTAATTATTTTAATCCTCTAACACGTCACCAGAATCGGACAGTAATTGACCTTCTGTGCTATTCTACACACCGAGAAGATGTTCTACACAGATTCCAGGTTTATACGGTGAGATGATTTTGAGTACAGCCGTAATATTCAGGATGTGTCCTGAGTTCCATCAAAAGTTTACATTCCTCTATTTTAACTCCTCTCTCCAGCTCTGACTCCCTTTTCCACAGTTGTCTTTCTGCAACAATTCAACCTCTCGCGAGATTTCAGAGTGAGACTTTTCCTTGAGTGAGACTTCTCTTTCTGGTTTAACAAAAAAGTCCATCTTTGTAGGGATCCTTTCCATAATATTGTCAGATACTTTGAATAACAATCTTGACCTGTCAGTGGAAAAAACAAGCACTTTTACTGGACGTAATTTTCAAAACCTTTGGTAACTCGTAGTCATTTAGACCCTGAAATTTGTAAAAATAGAGCCCAAGTTTAAAAGTAACAGTTACCCTTTAAGGATCTTCTAAGTTCTGCTTGACCACTTTGTGATGACTTTTATCTGATATGCTTCTTTTAAGATATTTCGCATTATGAACAAGAAGACGGTAACAGAGACAATATATGTGTGTCTTGATTAGATAAATTAGAGCTGAGATCTTGAATTGAGATTCAGTTTTTAATACTTTTTGGATCTCCTTAATTTGATAGTTAGAATGTTAGGAATATGACTGGACAGATATGAACCAAAGATATGGTTATGTGTGTATTTTCTTTTTTTTCTTTTTAAATGAAAGAGTGAAGCAAATCAAATTAGCAATTAAGTTTAGACTATCAGGCTATTAGTACACCAGTGCATAGGTTTTGTTTAATCTAAATGTACCATCTCTTCTGCCTTTTGTCTTTGCAGCTGCATTTCCTGATACACTGAAGAAGGATTAAAATGCTTGTTGACCATGATTAAACGCAGGGAAAATGAGTCATTGTCTTATATTTAATGCCGTGTCCTGTGCTACCCCAGAGTGCAGCTAGGTAATGACTCAAATGCTTAAATGTATTGAAGCTGCTTGTGCTATACATCATGATAAGCTAAATGGCTACTACAGCCCTACACCCCTGCCCGTGGTTGTGATTGTCTCTCTTTCTCAAGTTCAGTACAAGAAGAAAATTCTCATTTTAGTGTTAAAACATGCACCTTACATAGTTTCCAGGAATAGAAACAGGTGTAAATGTAAGATCTCTTTTGGGATTGTGTTTTCTTACAGAGTATTAAAACAGACCTCACTGGACTTGTGAGGACCCTTGTTGTCTAGATTAATTCCCCAACCTCCTTTCTAAGTTTAAAAGTATGTTTTCATAAGCATCTGCCAATTATCTTGGTGGCTCCTTTTTTTCCCCACTTATTTCTGTTGCTGTGTGTGGATGCAGTCAGTGTAGTTAAGATATCAAGGCTTGTTTTGTTTCAAAGGAAGGTATGGAAAACATTAATAGCATTCATTTTAGTGCTGTTTGAAAAACAACTTCCACAGACTTGAAAATTGCTCTTGCTTGGTAATCCATCACAATAAACAAGAGACCTTAATTTGGTTTTGTTATAGTTGCTGTGTTATTGTTGTTTCATTGGGAGCTGAGTTTTTTCCCCCATATTGTTTCACACCTACACTGTGCTTACTGTCAATCACCTGACAACCTGAAGTCTCTACCAGAAGATAAGCCCTTAAAAATGTCACCTTTTAAACTTGGTGTCAGCTCTGTATCCTTTTATGTGGGGCATTCGGGTTAAGTAGGAAAGTCAGCATGTTTTGAAATAAAATATGATATTTAAAGAAAACTGATTAGGAAGACATGAGCTACAATTTGAAGTGATAGCTGTGCTGTGCTGTTCAAGACATAACCCGAACTTGACTTTAACTCGCTAAAATTGGAAATACTTGCCACACACTGTCATTCAGCATACCTTTTTGGTGTAACCAATCTACAGGCATCGTTGTATGCTGTAATTGTTCTATGGATGACTTGAATTCCTCCCCAAAAAATGTTAAAATAGATTTTAAAGTGATGCTGCTAGTTTATAAATCGCTCAATAATCTTGGGCCAACATATATTATATAAATAATATATTGAAGAATATAAACCCAGCAGGTCACTTAGATCTTTAGGAGGCAGTCAGCTGGTTGTACCTCGAGTCAGAACCAAACCAAGAAGAGTGAAGCTGCTTTTAGCTATTATGCTGCACACAGATGAAACCAACTTCCTCTAGATCTCAAATGCGCCCTGACTATAACCACTTTTAAAACAAACTTTAAAACTCAGCTGTTCTCTTGTGCATTTGCATAATTGGTTTGTCTATTGCACTTTAATTTCCTTTGCTGCATTGGCAACTTACATTTTTTTCCTGCCCTTTAAATGTATTTTCTGTCATTTTATTTAATTTATCAAAATTCCATTTTATTTTATTGCAATTTTATTTCCTTTGTTGCATTGGCAACTTACATCTTATGCCTATGTAAAGCACTTTGAATTGCCTCTGTGTTTGAAATGTGCTATATAAATAAAGCTGCCTTGCCTTGCCTTGCCTCCATTTCTTTCCGTCCTCAGGGAATATGGTCTTCATTAGAATAGAAATGCAAGCAAACACACACAGAGACAAAAACTTGTACTTTATGTGGGCGAAAGGTATTGGAAACAATAGAAAACATTTGTATACAGTTTTTGGGTGAATAATTGTATCAAACACACACACATACAGATTTTCTACCTCCCACTGGAACTTCCCTAAACATAAATTTTTTATCCATGACAATACTTTCCCTCCACCGACCCAAAAAGGTTGATGACACCACGGCTGACTCAGCCACACCGTAGAAATCTTCATTGTACTAATTAGATCCTTCGCTGTCTGTTTAAAGACTTTTATCCCTCCCACATCTCCATGCCCATCTAATCTGGCCTTATCTGCAGGCTCCATCTCAAGGTGATTGCTGAGATAGTCTCTGTCACGGAGTTAAAAGGAACAATATTGTCTGAGTGAGCAGAAATAGTGTCTCATTTCCCCTCAGTCAAACTTGTCCAAAGTCAGGCTTCACAGTAGTGTTTGCTCGTGCAAGTGTGTGTGTGCATATGGATTTTTTTTAAATGTGTGTCTGTGTGTTTTGTCCCCATCACCCTGGGGAAGATTCTTTGAATTGGTACAAAATGTTGTTTTGTCACTGCAGGCCATCATGAAGCAAACAAAACCAGACACTCACATGGAGGCACACACAATAAAGTTAAATAAAAACACAGCTGGCTTGTTCAAACCCCAGACAATTGCTTTTGTTGCAGGATAAACATTTTTATTCAATGCCGGTACCAGCTGTGTTCAGGTCGTTTTCATAATGTTTATATATTTTTCTGTTCACATTTGGTTTGTTACATTTGGAGCACCTCAGGGATTCAAACTCCTGCTTTCTGTTCAAGCAAACATTTATGTGAAAAAGGCTCCAGATGACTTGGATGAGGCAGTTTGACTGTGTTGACACTGCAGTGAGCATCCATTTCAGACAGCTGAACACATGAGACAAGCTCAAAAGCGGTGGCCATGGATCGCCTGTTTGTAGGCGAGGGAAAGATGCCTGCAGCTGTACTTGTGGCCAACAACTTGGCAAGAACAACGCATATAAAATCTGCCTGCTGCTGCATCATCACCACCAGCACTTCAGGTAGCAAGTTCATAATCATTACGTTACCTCAATCAAGTTCTGCAAAGTGGCTGGCAGTGATCCGAATACTTAATATGATCTGGACTCCCTGTAGGAGTTGAAATGAAACATGTCTTCACATCCTGGGGATTGGTGTAAAAGCTGCAGAACAAATTTTAGGCTGTGTTTAGACTCACTTTGAGTCTCTACAATTGTCACAGAGAAGGGGGGTGTGGGACACATTTATTTAAAATAAAGCACTTATTCACTGGGATACTTTTTTGGTTTTCAATGACCAAGACAACTAAATAATTGATGTGTAACAAGGAAAACATCTGGAAGATGCTATATTGCTATACTGCTTTTGTTTTTGTTTTTTTTGGTTAAGATTTTTCAACCTTAACATCTGTATTTACTTTTTGGTCTTTTTTATTCAGCCCTCTTAATTATGTCCCCTCAAATTAATTTCTAGATTATGCAAGGTGATCACATTTATATTTCATGTACTATAAGCATAGTATAATTAAGATATAGTATTTCACTGTTTTCTAAGACGTGATGTGATATTATGTTTCACTGAAATTTTAATTGAATAATTTGCTGTTAATTCTATCACATTCTAATATATGGGCCATACTAGCTGCTCTGTGATGCTGCACATAAGCACAGCAGTGCTTTGAGGAAATGTGCTGATGTTTAGATGGTATGCTGTTAACCATGTTCAACATGTTTTTATTGTTAAATTACGTAGTTGTTTAGGCATCTGTAGGCAAAGATACACAGACCAGTTGAGCCAAATTTCTCACTATTTTCTGTGAAGTTGTGATTACCCACATTATCAATCTGTGTTTATGAAGCCCAAGCTCCATGTGCACTGAATGCAGGATATTGCATTTGTCTGTGTATAAACACATGAACCCAATAGCAAGAGCAACACAGAATGGATAGAAAAAGAAACTTCACCACTGGGTGCAGAAATTGATTGTATTAGATTTTGCACCTAGTTGCATACATTTGCACGATAGTAAGGTTAATTGAATTATTGAAACTATACATATTTCAACAGGGTTCACATTCAGGTTGCATGTGAAGACAAGTGTGTTAACACGTTAATATCTGCTAATTAGTGCTTAAACTTGCTTGATTAATGGCCTCATCAGCAGAACTGGCTGTCTTTAATACACTATATCATAGCGATTATTGCAGGATATTAAACAATCCTTGAGCCACAGCTCAAGTGGCTCTTAAAACTGTAATCTATACTTTTAAACCCCTAGTGGCAAAAGTAACAATATATAAAGGTGGTCCATTCTTGCAGATGTTCAATATTTAGGCTTTCAATATTTAAACACCTGCTGCAGAAATGTTTCTTCAGCTGTGTCTTATGATGCTATAATGAATGCATTTCCATAAGAGTGATATGTATATTTTCTTGCTCCTGGCGCCACGAGGCAGTTCACAGCTACACAGAGGCAACGACATAGAGAAAACTTGACTTTTCTTTCCACAAAACCACTTCTTTTTATCTTTCTGCAAGCATTTTAATGGTAACACTGGTATCTGAGATTTATTCAATGCCGCTGAAATCCCCCATTACAAATCTGTCATACATTTAAAGCATTTTCAATGCAAAGGGATAAAATGTGAGGAATAGTGTGCTGTCAAAGACCTGACATTGTACACAGTGGTTAATAATAAAGTGCACTGCAGTTTTATTGACTTGAGGCTTGGGTGAGGTATATAGTGATTGGACAACAAACGTAATGATAAATGTAACATCAATAGTGATAAAAAAGTAAGAGTTTAAGTTTATAGTTCACAATATTATAATATAGACAATATATATTTTATCCATAATGAAAAAAAACTACTTTTCACTATAAGACAATAACCAGCCTGAATTGTTTGGTGAAGTGGACACACACACACATTTAACAGACACATTACCAAAAACACCTGGCTATTACAGTGGAGCCCTGAACACTCACAGGCAGCAGTGTCTGCTGGGAAAGAGATGGATCTAAATTGAGTTTATCATACAGATTTAAACATAGCACAGTTGTGTAAGTATATAATATATACACGCACGCACACACACACACACACACTTACACGAACACATGCACACACAGGTCACAGGTTTTGAAACATTCAGGGTTTCATTTTTAAGAACCAGCACATTTTATTATAGCGTTTTCTTCCTCTCTCCTATATTTTGATATGGTGTTCTCCCATGACAATACGCTTGCAGGTAAATAGATTGTGATAAATGTGGTTGTGTGGGAACATACACATATGCATGCGTGCTTTGCGATGAGTTCTAGTGTTTTTCATCATTTTTGTGCTTTGATAACAGATAATAAATAAGATGAACTTCAAAACATATCTTTAGCAACACCATTTGACAAACAAGAATATAATATCTTGCAACTTAAAAACTTTGAATAAAGACAACCATTAGAGAGTGACGGCTGTGACTCAGAAGGTACATCAATATCTATTCATTACAGCTTCCGTTGTACTCCTAGCATTGATGATTCATGAACCACAGCAGGAATAGGCTGAAGCATATTCCTACCTTCATCACAGTTTGCGTTGTTTTCATTTTGATCAGAGAGAAGACCATCTGACTCCTCTGAGACACAGTATAAAAAGAGACATAGCAGCTTCCATCATTTAACCTTAATGCAGTGCCTGCTGGGAATCATATGCTAATAAACTAACAATGTTCCTAAATAAAATAATTTAAATAATAAATAATGAATCACAGATTAATATTATAAATGATCAAAATTCTCACTTTTGCTGAAGCAAGAAACTAGATTAAATTATTAGCATGATTTAAATTTTTACTTTAATTTTTATTCATACCAAAAACTATAAGAAATTATTTTTGCAGTGTACTACTACCACCACCACTGGTCTTGATGGCAGTCCAATATTAGTATTTATTCTAGTCATTTTAGCAGTACATAATGCAATATTCAGGATTCAGAAGGCAAGTGTTGTTGACCTCCCCACTCCCTGTTGGGCTCTGGTTCTCACAACTGAATACCAACAAATAGTGAGTTTATTTATGTAGTCTGGTCCCCCAGCTCTCACAAACATCTCTATCTATCTATGCTTCCTCATTTTTAAGAGGTGGTAGCAGCGGTGCTACATTTAGTTTCTCTGTTGAGGTTTATACTTCTGCTCGTGTTATCTACATTAGTTAGCTTCTGTTAGGAAAAAGAGTTGCTCGCTTGTATATCGCCACATCAGATGCTAGCGCCAACAACCAAGTATGTAAAAATAGCTACAGGCAAACTACAGGCTTGGAACCAACTTGTCTTGAAGAGTCTATCCTCTGGTTGGATGCATGGGGGTAACTGCTTCACTTCACAAGCTAAGTATTTTCTGCTTGTGCGAACGTGCATTCATGTCTTAACTCTGTTCAGTCGGTGGTGTGCCAAGGAAAGTCATGAAGCTATGACGATGCCTTCTGCTACAGCCATCTACTTATGTGATGTTAATCATGAATGAAGCCCTTGCAGTGGTTTTTCATTGTTTTGTTGTTGTATGGAAAATGCGCTGTAGTGTTGTAGTAAAGTAATCTTTCGACTTTAGATATGTAAACACTGCTTCACAGACACAACCAAACTTCCTCCACTCCACTCCTTGTCCTCCTATAAATTAAAGACATTTCAAAGCAATGGATTTGTAGGCTTTATATGAGTCATCTTGAAACTGCTGAGCTCCGCTTTTACACTTGGCCACACTAATTGCCATTACGCTTACATCCATGTACTAATGGTCATCATCATCTTGTCACGCTACATAACATTTGATATGAAGAGACTTTCTTCTTCAAGCAAATATGGGATTTTAATATGTATGTCAGTGAGTAATTATCTGCTGTGCTGAGTTTAACCTATTCTTGCAGGGAGTGATGATGATATAGCCAATTCATATAATAATGCGATCGACGTGACTTGGCTAAGTGGAGGTGTTTTATTTTCTTTGGCTTTGATTTTCTATTCCCGGTCCTCTTTTCCATCCTGTGACACAAACACTGTGGCACTCAGCAGGGGGCGAGACATTAAGTTACGATTCAAATGTGGCTCAGCATCTTTTCCAACATGTGACTTGAACAAAGCTGTTCTGAAAGGGAGGGACTTCCCCTCCCTCAAAAAAAACATGCATTGCGGGAACACTGGGTTTTTGTAACAGGGAGGGAATGGAAACCTCTGTGAAAGGAGGTTAGTGAAAGTTAGATTTCAGATCTAGAGCATTATTTGTCGTTCAAACATGACAGCTAATATTTAAACAAAATCATGAAAGAATTAATAAAAATCATACAGAAATTACATTTAATCCACATCAATCATCACCTCACCTACAGGCTTATGGACTGACAGTTTATTGCAGATATTTCTACCTGGTGCAAATTGGGACGTGGTCCAGTGACGTTCTGGTTACTTAAGTTATTTTCCTCTGAGACAACTCTTAGTCACTGTTGGAAGATGATCTGTTATACGTGTCCTCCATGCCTGCCCACCACATATCACTTAAACTGGGCACCTTTCCACGTCTCTGCATCACGCAATTTGCACAGTAATACTGAGGTCTGCTGTCCATTCTTACACTTAAATTACCATCCAAATAACTAAATTATATGTGAGTGTTATCAATTAAACAAATTGTCGATTTGTGGTGTCTTGCTGGCAGTTTTTTTGTTAACTGAGAGCTCTATGATGCACACTGGTCGATTATACTGCTGGAGTTCTTTAGTTAAATGGACATTTACTCTAGATACCTTTTCCCGCTGTGAAAAATGAGAGCGAACCTTTGAAGAACCACTTTAAACGTTCACTTCACCACCCAAATTAAAAAACAGCAGTAACAAACAACAAACAAAAAACATGTTCTCACTTACCTGTAGTAATAGCCAAGCAGATCATTTTGTTTTAATTCGTTCAGAGATGTGATTCTCTTCCCAAATAAAATGGAGGTGAGTGGCGCCATTGAAGAATTACATTTGGAAGTTTAAAAAACAACGCCCCTGTCCAAAACACTGATTAAGGTTGAATGAGTTTGTTTTAAAGCTGTTCACAGTGAGGGTTATCCAGAGTAACTGCGGCACTAGTCTCACTCACAGGAAGTGGGTTGTGGGTATAAGCCTAGCACTGGCCAACAATTTCAGTTGGGGGATCTCTTCCCCTTCCCCTATCTGCGTGTTACAATTTACACTGTTTTGCAAAGGCACCATCGCTGCATCCTGGGTTTATCACAGCCTAAAATGACAATATTCCCCTTATTCCCATCTGACAGAATCATAGTGGGTTTAGTCAGACCTTTCTCCAGCACTGGCACAGTGCTAAAACAAAGTGTGGAGATAGGTCTGGCTATGTAAGACCACTGTGGCACTGATTCTAAAAAGAGATGTTCAGTCAATGTTGTGATTATCAAAACTAAATTCAGTTCACCTCCAACTGTACTGGGGACACATATCTCAAACCATGAGCACATAAAATCAAAACTTTATCATGGCCAGATACCTCTAGAGGTAAGTAGGGAAATAAGTCAATACTGAATGGGGTTGGGAGTCTGCTGCCCAGGCAAACGTGCCTATAGATTTCCTGCCCTTCATGTACTATATCCAAGAAAAGACAAACTGTATAGAGTTAATGGAAGGATCGCTCTCCACCAAACACATGTTGGAGGGGACATGGGTAGGATTTCGGAGCTACACACTGTCTCAGTTTGCTGTGCTGGTCCGGTTAAGAGCAGTGTACATTTTAAGATGTATGAGATGTCTTCCAAGCTTTTAAATGCAAACAAAATATATCAGCCTCACAGGTTGAACGAGGTCCTGTTTTAAAATATAAACTGTTGTTGAAAGTTGTTTTGCAGGGTGTATTGTTGTATGGGAGATAGACCATAATGTATTACAAGATACCATTATTCAAACTGGATCTATTATCCACTGAGAAGCTTAATTTTTGCATGTACTGATATGCAAAAAGAACAGTAATTCACATAATTTATAGCCACAGAGGATGAGGCTATAAAGTCGCAGCCATTAAATAGGGTTTTTCAGAGATTAAATACGTTTTCATGCAATTATGAGTCTCCACTAATTCTTGACACAGGCACTGAGCATGAAGAGGAGGAGGTGCTGTGCATCAGCACAGGGACACACAAATCTCCACACATTCAGACACGCACACACATTGATACAAACACGCTTCCTCAGGCATGATTGAGTGCTGTTGGTTGTTAGTACCTTGTCGTCACAGGAAAATGTTGTTAATTAAAAGTGGATGTGATGTTTATTAAGATTGCTAGCAAGACATCCGCCCACACTTCCTCAAACTTCTTTCTTAACTTCATTAGCTTGATCCAACACTCACAGCTCCACAAACAGACTGTTGATGATTGCTTTCTCGCTCGCTGTGTTTGCGCACTTTCCTTGCAGGGGAGGGATTTGAAATGTATAAAACATGATCTTATTCTCATTATGTTTCTTGCAACTTTTAACTGTATGCATGGCTATCTTTGTGTGTGTGTGTGTGTGTGTGTGTGTGTGTGTGTGTGTGTCTCTGTGAGCAATATACAGACACATGGGCTTGTGCGTAAGTGTGAAGGTCCTTTGATTGAGCATGTCAAAGGTGGCTGCCCACGCAGCAATTAGAGGTGCTGAGAGAGTGTGTGATCGTGTATGTATGTAATGTAATTGTGGTTTGTCTGAAGGAGTTTTTAATAGAGGTGCAGAGACAGATGGCACATATTCATTACAGCATGATAGGTTAACACATCTGAAAAGCTCCTCTTCCTATCTCTACCATCCCTCTCAATCAAACTTTCTCCAGCCTCTCTTTTCTCACCTTGCGCTCCATTGCTCGCTGACAGAAAGCCTCAACAATCAACGCATTCAGTTAAGACACAAGAGCCTCAACCATTGTACAGCACCTTGTATCATTTCCTCTGTTACTAAAAGGAATCACCATAATCAGATACTCTGGTATAGCATATATTCCATACAAAACACTCAACCCCCACTTCAACACAGAAATAGGTTTCATTTCTAAATGTATTCACTTCTTTGGAGAAGGATTTCACTTGCACAAGAGAAGCTGTGTAGAAACTCTGATGCAGTCCAGAACCATAATACCATACCATAATGCCATGAAAAAAACTTCTAAAAAACTCCTGAAATATATGATATTGTCCATTTCCACCAGCCCGCCCATGTGCTCCAATTTCCTTTCAGAAGAGATTGAAAAGTCCCTTAGAGTCTTCCATCTCATTTCTACGCCTGTCAAAGATCTCTACGGTGAAAAAAAGGAGAAGAGTGCTAAGAAGGGTGCGTATAGATCAAACACTTTATAATGTAGTCCAATGAAGCTGGGAACTCCAAACGCCATTACCCGCAATGACACGCTGCCAAATCACCATTAGAACCTCCCTGTCAGCTTTTAAGGAAATAGACTTCTTTTCTTTTCTTTTTTTTGTAAAAAGAGGGCTTTGACAGTTAAGGGGTGTGGTAGAAGAAAAGGAGACTGCTGAGAAATAAAGTGATAAAGAAAAGGAAAAAGAGGGGGAGAGAATAGGAGGAGGAGGCTCTAGATAAGATGAGCAGATGAGAGGTAATTGCCTCTATTATAGAAAAGAGGGGAAAGATGAGGATGGGAGAGAGAAGGGGGGACGAGATATTAAAGTCACACCATCCGGCTTTAAAAGGTCACCTGTGATGTCTATGCAGCTGTGCTTGTTATGAACACACACACACACACACACACACACACACACACACAGCTGTTCTGTACACACCAGGCTGAAAGCTTTTTGCTTGCTTCAGTGGTTTTGTCAACCAGTGCCTGTTCTATTCTGGTGTATTTGCTATATATACAGTGGTCACATAGTTTTAGACATAGTATAGACTGTATTTGTCAGATGTAAGCCCGGTGTTGTGGCCTTGCACCCTGGGAAACAAATGCAATTTTCTTTCTAAATCGAGAGAAATAAAGTGAAATAAGCATCAGCCTTGGTGGTAACACTTGCCTCTCACCTACCCGTATCTCTCCACTCTATCGGCCTTGTATCTCTGATGCCTGAATGCATAAGTGGCTAACCTGTCTTCGCATCTGTCCTGGTCTTGCTTGTTCAGCTGCCTTCTCTCTCCCCTTCCACCCCTCCTTTCACTCTTTTAAGACCCAAAGGAGGTTTATCAGCATGTCTTTTCTCTATTTTCTTATCTGCCTTCACTCTGCACTTCCTGTTAAGATCTCCCATGTTACTGGACTTTTTATTTTTATTCAGAGTCATCAATATTTTTCCATCATATTCGTGTTACCCTTTTTGTAGGTTAGCTCAAAGAGCTGGCATCACTCTCCTTCATTCATCAACCCCATAGGCTTCATTCCTTCCCCACTAGCCTGCTCCTTTCCTTCCCCTTTTTTCCATATAACCCTGCATTTCATTCCTTCTTACATCTTTCCTTCTCTCTGTCCACTTCACCCAATGCCATCCTCTTAAATCTCTCCTTTCATCACTCATTTAGTGCCGCTCAAATCCTCCCTTTTCTCCTTCTGCTTCATCTCTCCCTCAGCTCTTCTATTCCTTCCAAACTTTGCCCTTCTTTTCCGGTCTTCGTTCTTTAGTCAACCCCCCCACTCCCCCACCCCCTTTATCTTCAGTTGCTCATACCCTCCCTCACCACTTTTCACATTGCCCGCTCCCATGCCCCACTCTCAACTCTCCCTTCCTTCCTATTTCTCCCTCCCCTTGCTCCCTCTCTTTCACCTGCCGCAGCGCTGCCAGTGAGGCTGTCTGTAAGATAAGCAGCCCTAGTGTAGAGCCATCAGGTTCCTGACAAGATACAGCCCCATGTGTTCAGGCATGACCCACAGCCAAGCAGCCATTGAACTTGTCAGGGAGAAACTGGTGGTTCAGGGCACAAGATGGCTGCTGGCGGACAATGCAGGACTCGCAGAGGGGACCGTTTAAAGTATGAATTGTTGTTTAGACACACTGGAGATGTTTGACCTTGTCCACCTCGAGCATGCTGTCAAGAGTTGTAGACTGGATAAGGTTGCAGGGGGCAGACAGAGAAAGCCCTGGGTAGTGACAAAAGCACAAGCCCTAGATTCAGTTGTACTAACACGCTCACTTATATACACATAGACAAGAAAGAAAAATCACCAAATTATACTCAGTAAAAGGATACGACAGATAATAGCCCACAACCAGAGACATGACAAAGCTTACGCGTACATACAAAATAATCATGCATAGCCTACGTTTCATATTAGAAAAAGTCATCATCATTCTTACAGGGAACACATCCGCCCATACACATCCTCCTGAATACCTAATCAACCGCCTACTTACAATCACACACACACACATACACACACACACACCAGAGTCCCTGTGGGCCTGATGCCGCTGCGTTTGTCTTGTAGTAGTGCCTGTGGCTCTTACCAATTAGCAGAAGAGAGAGATTTAAAACACGATGACACCATGGTGTTTTTTTTTTCGCAGTGGCCACTGAGGCCCCAAAAGCACAGATCACAAGTGATCAGATCACATCACAGTGCTAACACAGTACATGCTGTACTTACCTCTACAAACACACACATACAGATAGTACACACATACACAATGGAGAACAGTGATGCACACAGGCACTGTGATCAAGCATTTGTATGTGCCTGGAATAGACTGTACATAAAGAGTTCCTGCAAATCAAACAGATTAATGGATATGTAGCATGTTAAGTGCAATAGATACTCAGTAATAGATACAGTAATTTAAAACAACAACCAGATGCCATGAAACTGCATATTTTCAAGAAATCTGGATTGTGCACAAAAGAAGGAACCAACTTCATGAACAAAAAGTAAGAGTGTGTTTTTAAATCACACTCAATAAAAAAAGATGTTGTTTGGATTCAATGGCCATAACAATTGCAAACAAGAGGAAAAAATTCCAAGGCATTCTGAGTCCTGAGAATAATAAAAATACTTTAATATTGCATGTCTGACACCAGCAGAAAACCTTCAGGGTGTTGAGGTAAAGTAGAAACACAGACACTTAAGTAGCACAAGGCATAGTGCAAATTAGTTGCAGGTGTGTGCATAGAAAATGTGGAAAAAAAGGAAATATTAAATGAGAGTTATAAGTTTGTTCCTATTCGTGCGTGAAAATATGGCACAAGCCACATTCCATTCATAAAAAAACAAAAGATTTGTACCAAGGCCCGCTGACTGCGAGGCGACTGCACTAACAACCATTCAGTCATGCTGTTAAGTGAAAGCTGTTAGTTTGTCCATATTCCTGAATGAAAATATGGCACATTTCACATTCTATTCATAAAAGGACACAATAATCACTGTACCATCATGCCGCTATTCTCAATATTGTAGTGCAATTTTCCTCCTTGCATTTTCAAAATTAATTTATATTCTGTGTGCCGAATGGGAAGCTTTGGTGGGCCTTATGTGGCCTGCGGGCCACAAGTTGACGAACCCTGATATAAGGGATCAAACTGTATCTTAGAAAATCAGCACCCACTAGCTCACTGGGTTCACTTTCAAGTGACTCACTTGAAATTTATTAAAATGCAAATTAGATCACAAATTCAATGTCAGGGCTGCTTTTTTTCTCTCACGTTGAGTTTTGTGAAGTTAGAGAACAGCAGCAGTTTTGTGCTACAAGTTGTTAGCTTTCTTAGTTACCATGCATTTACCATACAACTAATGTATTTTTAATTGAGTTATGTGTTCTTTTCCTGTATCCATTACTGTTTATCCACTTTCAAACAGGCTTTTCAAAAGCATGTTTTTTATTTCATTTTAAACTCAAACTTGATTAAAACTTGGCTTTACAGATTACTTTTGCTATTTTAAAAGTCATTTAGAAGATAGAAGAGCAGTTCTGTCAAAAAGGTAATTTGAGTGGTAATTAAAAAGTAAAAAAGCCACATGGCTGATTCTGATGATCATCATCTCTTAAAGTTAAAGGTTGACAGAATTCATTTAGATGAAAAATGTTTTTGTGTTTGGAAGAAGGCTGTGAGCACAGTGATTATATTGTCCTGTTGGGTATGCCCATTTGCTCAGTTTCTCTGCATATTAGATACTATTTATCATAGTGTTCTGAGAATTGTTAGGAAAGAAAATAAAACAGAACTGAACACACATTTCTTTGTCTATGTGAATGCTCAGTCACTGTGGTATCATATATTTATTCATGAATCCATTCTTTCTGTACTCCCCCTTATTTATGTATTTAGATTACAGAAAACTGTAGAGGTGGCTACAGCAGGAGTTCCCAAGATCCCCTTCTGCTGACTGTCCCAAAAGCTTTGTCAACAAATATGGACTAGAAATCTATCTCGATGTCTGCCCTCACAGTGAGGAACAGCCTGCAGGAAGATTTTAGATTTAAAGAACGAGTTCTTCTCACTGAGTTCAAAGCAGCTGGTACAACTATGAAAGATGATTCTGTTGGGAGTTGTTAAGGCTTTGAATTAGTTTCTGTCTGTATGGCATTTAGACTGTACTACCCCCCATGTCTCTCGCTCTCTCTCACTCTGTCTTTTGCATACTTCTTCATCTTCCTCACTTTGATCATTGATTAGTTTCTTTGTTGTTTTCTTAGGCATATTGTATGGCTTTAACTGATCTGTATATTCGCAGCTTAGCTTTTCTCCTATCTCAGTGGGAATACCCAGCTAAAATAAAGGCTACAAGCTTACACTGTGCGTGCCTGACCTTGTAAAGAGCGCCATATGTAATCTGTTCACAAAAATAAAGGGGTCCTGCTGAACTTTTGGACTGTTTATGTGTGTGTGTGGGTGTGGGTGGGTGTGTGTGTATGTGTGTGTGTGTGTGTGTGTGTGTGTGTGTGTGTGTGTGTGTGCATGTGCGCCTGGCTTCAGTCGTGCTTGAAGGAGGCAAAGTGCCCTGAGGGAGGTCGCAGTGGAACCACTCAGAGGAAGGATAAATAACCTCTATCTTTATTACCCCTCTGTTGTCTTTCTTTACCTCGATCTCTACATGATTCAGGAAAGGAATGCTTTCGATTCATCTATTTTTCATGCCTGTTGTGTAGTTTTCATTTGTGCAAAGGGTGCAGTCTAAGCTCTCTGCTTCCCTTCTTCCCCTAAAAATAAGACACCCTTAATATCATCCACTACCTGCAACCCTCCATCAACTCATCTCCCCTCACTTTGCCTCAGGAGGGGTGTATGTAAGTGTGTAAGAGTGTGTTTGAGCAGTGTGTTTGAATGTGTGTGCCTATGTAGGAAAAACAACTCATCTCCTTACTCATCTCCTCCCGGAACAAATGCTTCCTGAGTGAATTTTGCTTTCAGAAGCGCAATCTCCCCTCCAACAATAGTGCTCCCTTTTAAAGATACCAAGAAAAACACACTATAGCGTACACACATCCACACACACATGAAATCTTTGGAACACAAACATCCACACTGGCCTTCTGCTGGCCCTAGTTAAGAGGACACAATGTTCAATGCTCCTCAACATATATGAGGAGGAAAAAAACATTGGTGTCATGTCAAGAATGACATTAGTGAAGCAGTGGAGTAGAAGGAGGGCAAGAAAGGCTAGAAGTTTGTGTGTGTGTCTACATGTGTGTGTCTGTCTGTCTAGTGGTGGGGGGATGAAGTTTTTATGGGTGAGTGAATATTATGCGTTTCACCCATTCAAAGGAAATGGCCATACAGTATGTGATCTGCTTGTGTGTGTGCTTGGATTTTTATTGTGTGTGAGCTGTGTGTGTGGACAATATACGTATGCCTATTGCATTTCATTGTAATTTACAATTTGTTGTTTTACTGGTTTTGATTATATACACACACACACACACACACACCTACACACACACACACACACACACACACACACACACATACATACATCTCAACGTCCAAGTTAAATTCATGCCCTCTCTATGTCTCTTCCTTCATGAAGATAGGCAACGTGTTACGTTCTGCCATGAGGCAGCAGGAAAAGGACCCAATCACAGACAGGTAGCTCCAGAAAAAACATGGATTTATTGATAAAATTACCAAAAACCACGGGGCAGTAGAAACAGCAGGAACAAGAAACAGCGAACAGAACAGCACAATCCAATACAATGATCCGACAAGAGAAAAGGGAAGGAACAGGTATATATAAGGAAAACAAATGAGGGGATCAGACACAGGTGGGTGATGAGACACAGGTAAATGCAATTGACCAAGGAGGGAACCAGACAAAGACAGGCAGGCAAAGAAACACATGAACACAGGCACACAGACTACAAAATAAAACAGGAAATACGAACAAACAAGGTCCTGACAGAACACCATTGGACTGAAAGGGAGGATTGGGTGCATATGTGTATGCGTGTTTAGCTCATGGGGAGCGTAGTTAAGTAGAGGATGAGATGGAGGGGTAGATGGGTGAGGTTGATGGGGTGGGGTAGTCAATGATGACTTGAAAAACCGACAATAATACAGATAAATAAATGGAGTGGCAGTAAACAAGGCTGTTCTGTAGCCACCGTCTTATCTCTATCAATAAAGACAAAACTGCCCAAAGAAAATCTTGAAATCTAATATAATGCAGCAGCAATGAATCAGTTTCATGTTGCTTTGCTATCTGATGTATTATGTCTCTGTTTCTTTCATATCTTGTCTAATGCCATTTTATGTCTAATGTACATCACTTTGAACTGCCTTGTTGTTGACAGGTGCTATATCCAGTACAAATAAACTGACTTTGCATTATACAGGAAAAACCAACAACCATAACACACTCAATTAACATCTTCAGTGCTCGATGGCATAGATCAGGGGTTCTGAAACGTATTATTCAAAAGCCTGCATCTGCTTTTTATTTAAGTTCACGCTGTGAATGATCTCCAGCTACACTGTATATTCAATGTCACTAATGATTTATTGATCAACACTGTATGGTACCGGTATTAAAACCGCGGTCCGGACCTCTAGAAGTCATGACATAGATTCTACTAGTCTGTGGAACTCCACTTGAGAGATGAACACCATTCTTTCATAATCATTTGATTTTTACTGTGGTGGAGAAAACTGACTAATATGTTGGTTAAAAATCCTCCTCAGGTGTTTACATAATTGGTTTGAGATCTGGTGGCCCCAAGGTCATAGCATATGATTCACTTCTGTATTTGTTATGAATCTTCGCTCACATATTCACAGTTTTCCTCCAATGTGTTGCCTGTCTTTAGATGTAGCTGTAGATACAGGCTGAAGGCATTTTAATGCAGAGTGTGCACTCTTTCCAACCGTCACAGCCAAATTTTTTGCATGTAAAATGTGTTCTGTGCGTATGAGTCCATGTGTGTCCATGGTTTTGTGGATCTAAGCTGCCTTCCTGCGGAGTCAGTCTGGTCATATTGCCATTGAGCCGGCTAAGATGCCCCATAGGTCACGCCTTGTCTCTTCTTGTCAGCGCATGCAGGTAACATCATGTAATGTATCCCTCCTCTCACTATTACCTCATGGCCTGGGGTTCTGGCACGACTTCTGACCAGTGTGTGCAGCAGTGCACGGGCCATCCTTCCCCCTAATTGAATTATCGGACTGCAAAAACAGGCATCAGACGGGATTCATGTCAAACTTGCCCCTGAGCATCCAGCCAGGCAGCCAGGCAGGCAGGCAAGCAGACATTCTCTGGTTATTCAAAGACGAGCACAGTGTGTGTGTGTGTGTGTGTGTGTGTGTGTGTGTGGATGCATGTGAGTTCATGTGCTAAGGGCAGGAATGTGTGTGTACATGTGCAAGTCTGAGGATTTGCGCATGTGTGTAAATGTGTGTGCCGTGAGGCTCCAAAGAGAGCACTCTAATTTCCGTCTCAGAGGAAAGTGTGATTGAACACAAACTCTTTCGCCAGCGGGTCGAAACAGTCACACGCTGCAACAACACAAGAGGAGATAAAAAAAAGAGAAGTCTTATTTTGTCCTTTATTTTCCCTCTGCTTTGTCTTTATACTGCCCCTTTTCTGTTTTTTCTTCTCTTTCATCTTCCATTTTCCCTTTTCTAATTGAATGTCTTATAGCCTGTTCTTATATTTTCTTTCTTTTCTACACCATTTTGCTGTTAGTGTAAAAGTAATATTGTGCGTTGAGAGGTTTAGCAAATTCACTGTATTTCAGATTGCTTTCCTATGAAAATTTAGGCTTCTGGGGATCCTTGTGCACAAATGTGTGTGTGTGTGTGTGTGTGTGTGTGTGTTGCGGACCATCTGGCCATGGCCAGACCTGTCTATGGATACAATCACAACAGATTAGAATGAGGTGGAGGGGAAAGCTCCTCTTCTCTCCTTCATTTAACTCGTCCCTCCTTGTCTCCCTCGCTTCATTTAACCTGCTCCACTTCTTCACTTTGTGTCTGCGTGCTTGGGTGTTTGTGCATGTGCAAGCTCTTGAGCATCTGTGTGTGCGTTCCACGCAGTGCTGCTTTCTGAAATGTCACTAAGTGTGGTTATCTTGTATTGGTCAGTAATTGAGAACAAGTCACCTATTGGCTGCTAATGGGCCGTGTTTAGCTTCTAAGGCTGTGGTTGACATCATGACTAACCTGCTGAATGTTAATCCCCACTGGGTCGGCATGCGGCGAACCCTGATGCTAACGAGTGTGAACACTCCGCTGATTAAAAAGATTAATAAGGCTAATGGGTGAAAAACAGCATCAGTTTAGGCTGAAGCGCTGAGACAAACAGACGTGAGGACGGCACACACAAAGGGAGGCACTGATAGTACTGATAGAGAGAGTGTGTGTTTGGGCTCCCCTCATCTCTTCATCTGCTCAAGTCTGTTTGGTACTCATTTGCCATGAGGGGTTGTGACCCCAGTTTTGGCATGACATATGAGTTAGCTGTATGAGTGAGTGAGTGTTTATGTGTGTGTGTGTTTGTGGGTGGCTGCTTTCCTGCATTGTAACGCCATGGGTCTTTGACTATTTGTGTGTGATTGTATGTGTGTGTGTCTGTTCAGAATTGTCTCTGTGTGAAAGAAGCTAAGTGGGAGTCACCCGGAGAATGATTTTGGGCAATTTGTCTCATGACGTAGTTGCTGCAGAGCCGTTCTGTCTTCTTCTCTGGACTGCCGAGCAGACGGGCCATGAGGACTGAATGTGTCTTGCTGACAAAAGGATTCCCCGTTGTTAAAATGTGTATTCACGAGATGAGGCGTGCAGTGCACTTGAGGCAAGTTGAGAAAGCTCCACAAATTGACCTTGATGGGATGCCGTGGTGAGAGGAGTGGCTTTTGGCCCTTTTCTTTATCTTTCCCCTTGGAGTAGTGCTTGGCACTGTTATTCATTTCATTCTTGAGGTTTTACTATTACTGTTGGTGGATATTGTAATGATGTGTTACAGCTTTTAGCAGTTCTTACACAGCATAGGGAATCCCCTGTATAGTAATTTCTAGTATACTATGAAATAAAAGCAGAAATGTCAGAAAAAGGTCCACATTAGAAACAGTTAAATTAGCATCTTCCACATTTTATGGCTAACAAAACAAAATGGTCCATCCAATTTTGAACAAATATTCCAGCCACTCTATATTTGAAATAAGAGCTAATAAATGAACAATTATTATCAGCTGCCACTTAAGGCACGCCTTCGAGGCTCTGTCACCAGTGGCACTCATTGTTTGAGATATGGGGGAGAGAACAAATCAGGCAGTCTGCAGGTTGGACTCAGACCGGGCAGAATTAATGTGGCCTGGGGAGGGTACTTCAATACTAGATAGTATCATCATTACCATCATTACCAGGGACATCTGTTACATCATTCAGCTTTCATTTTCACATCCAGGACGTGCTCTCTGACATAGTGTTTATGTATTATAATCAGTCTGCACATTCACATAGACACACAACACACAATGCCCACGTTATGTTTACTTCACTTGCTTCATTTTAGTGGTCTGGCAGTCAGGGCATTAAAGCTGGTCACTGGGAACGCTCCCTGCTGGTGCTCCCTATACCACTGTGGGGCTGGGCATAAAGACTACACTGGGGAGGGGCTCTGCTTTCCATTCTGTCGCTTTGACCATTCCTTTTAAAACACATTGGTTCCTACCAGGGTTGGACTGAAACAAAACGTTGGCCCTGGCATTGTAGCCCAGACCAGTCAACCACAATCACACACCACCAATCTTCATGATCCCGTTAATATACCAACCATGCCACTTTGTAAAAACACTAAAGCCGTATATGAGTATAAGTCAGGAAAGAAATGCATTTTTATCAAAGTAATATATCAATAAGATATTAAAAATTATATTTATCAATCATCATTAATCTATTTGTTGCATTTATATGAGATAAGAGATGCATATCTCTCTTGTAACATGCAGCTATTTCCCTGGTGCTTTTATTTTCTGTTATATAAAACAGTAAAATTGTTTTATAGGAATATGTATCTGTTCCACTGGAACACTGCACAACCCTGCTGTGACACTGGATATATAGTGTTTCTTTTTTTAATGCATGAGTTTAAATTTAAAATGAGCAAAATGTGAATATTTTACTTTAAATGAAATTAAAAACTGAATTGTAAAGCCTGCCAAAATTTGTACTGTATCTTTTAACTTTAGTATTTGTTGTAGTTACATCTTTTTTTATTAGGTCTTAATAAATACAAAATTACATTATCATGGCAGCCATTTTACATGCCTTAAGAAAAAAGAATATAGTGTTTCTAAGCTATCTGCATAAGATAAATTATTTTGGTATGAAAACTAGTGTTTTTAATTAAACTAAGTATCTCGTATCATAGATACATGATGGCATTCGTAACAAACCAAACTGAAAATCTTTTGATAATTCAGTGAGTTCTAAAGATTTAATTGTGGGTAGACCTCCTGCCTCTATAGACTATATGCATTAGTAGGGGCAGCTTCCCTGTACCAATATGGTGGCCATGTTGTCTCCTCACTACAATGAACAGCAGCGGCCAGTGGCGTAGCCTATCGTGTATAACTTTGCACACGTTTTGTACTGAGTCCAAGGGGGAATGGGTTTAAAGATGTGATTGTGCCAGCTCAGTGTCACTTAAGACAAAGAACAACGGGCCTATCTAACTGTTTTATGGGCTTGTCAGAAGACAGAAGACAGTTGTGTCCGCCCAAAATGCCCATCAGTCCTTTGGCCCACTGGGAAAGTTCCCAGTCTGCCAGATGGCCAGTCCAGTACTGGTTTCTACGCCACAATCATTCAATTCAATTCAATTCAATTTTATTTATATAGCGCCATATCATAACAAAGTTATCTCAGGGCACTCAATCACATGGAGCCGGTCGAGACCAACTTCCACACACACAAAGAC
>JAVQJL010078055.1:0-30364 GCA_036024295.1 Nannoperca obscura
CCCCACCCCCACCCCTGTTGCCTTGTTTTGAGGGAGAGAGAGAGAGATGCTGGCTCCCAGAGGCAGACTGCTCATCCCTCAATAACTCCAGCTGGCTCCCTGCGGTGCTGAGCCCTGTCCTCCACCACTCAATTACTCCCCTCTATAAAGACGTGCAGATGGGCTGGGATGCATACGTGAACACACACACACACTCACGTAAGTCTGTCACCCACACACACACACACACACACACACACACACACACACTTAGGCAAACCGGTGCACATATCCATGCCAATGTACACACATTTGCAGTGCACGCAGTCAGAAATCACACACACACACACACACACACACACACACACACACACACATCCTGATCAACCAGCAAAGATCCCTTCCCTTCGCAGGATGTTCGGTGCCCTTCCTCCACAGGCTCACAAATGGAGAGGAAGACAAACCGTTTCTCCTTTTCCTTGTTTACAGGAGCTCACATTTTCTGTATTGTTTTTCTTTCTTTTCCTTTTTCTCTCTCACTCTCTTTCTCCTGCAGCAGCCTTCTCCTCGTCTTTTTCCCTCACTCACTGTGCATCCACAGGCGGTTAATGAGAGCACAGCACCGATTGGATCACCTGCCTGCCTTCCTGCCTCTGTTCAGCAGAAAACAGCTCTGAGTCTGACAATGACTTACACTCAGTACATCAAAAGCACCAATGGAGGCTTTAAAATAAAGAGTAGCCTGCTTAAACACAGGTGCACGCCCGCACACACACACACACACACACATACACAGAGGTTAATATAGGGGCAGTACCATTGCTAATGGTAATTTGGCTTATAATAAGACAGTACCACTGTCTTGTCTGTGCGTGACATTGCGGAAGGTGTACCAGACTTTCGTAGAGCTGCAGACACTGTGTGAAATGTCACATGCGGTCTTAAACAATGTCCCTCTTTTTGAGTTTATGTTCTTCTTTTAATTACAAATTTGATTATTTGAATTAGTAATACTCACTAGATTTCAAAATTTTAATTACTGACTAAATTCATTCAAAATTATAATTTTCTTAAAAAAACATTATTGATAAAGCTGAACATATATTACATTTAAATTAATCTGTGGGCTTTTAGCAGTGCTAAATGTAATCTTTCCAAAATCTAATCAATCAATCAATCTTTGAACCAAGGGCTCTCTGGTCCATTGGATTTCCTGCAATCTAGCATGCCCTTGATTTTTAGCCATTTATGTTTCCAAGGTTAGGAACATGCTTGAATTCGAATATACTCCTTTAAAAAAATGCTTGATTTTTAACATAACCTGGTGTTTTATCATCTACACAGCTTGTGTAAAACAAAATATTTTAATATTTTAAACAAATGTCTCTTGGCATTTATAGTAACAATTTATATGTGGTGATAGAGGCTCAAGATTATGGAAACATGGTTTAGGTACATTGAAAGTCCTTGAAAAGGGCTTGCCTATAGCTAATTTTAAATTGTGACCTTCAAAGTGCACCTTACACATTTGCTACAATTTTATAACTCTCATTTATATAGTTTCTCAGTTTTGTCTCTCCTTTTTCTGTTTGTAATTCCTCTTGGCTGCCTCTGCTGATAATAATTATTTATGGTTTCTGCATTAAAATTATGATTTTATTGTTTGGAAACTGTTACACAAAAGAAACAAAAACATGTTATGGATTAGTCTCGGATCTTGTCATTCAAAATCTTGCAGTGCTGGTCTCGACCACATGCTGCACACAGAGGTCTCCGCTCAGACAGTCTGGACTACAACACTACCATCTGCTCTGATCAGCCTGAGATGCAGTGAAGCACACACAAACAACACCGCACAGGGCTCTATTGGAATTTTCATTACCTCATGTCTGTGACACACACACATACACATATGTATGTGTGTCACAGCAACAACTATAATGTGTGTTTTGACCTAATCTGACTTGGTGTATTATTATGCATTAAATAATGTTTTCTGGTGTATGAGCACTGATGGTTTCTCCACTTGTACACCTGATATTTTATGCCACATACAAATTGGAGCTTGTTTTTTCTTTTTTCTTGCCATGGCTTTGTGTATGGTCTCACATTTGTTGATTTTCTCAAATCCAGGTCAACCGTGGCACATGTGTAGTGTTGAAATCAAGAAAACAAAGCATCTCTCTCACACACAATCTGCCTCTTCTCTCTCTTTGAAACACACATATACACTCTCACAGACACACACACACACACACACACACATACACACACAGACTTCTCCGCCACGGAAACAAGGGAAACAAACATCATTTCTCACCCAGTCTGCGGCGCTTACAGTACACTCACATTAGACACCAACCGCTGTGTCACTCAAAGCCACAGAATACAATCTACTGAACACAATAGCAGCTCAGTGTCAGACACACAGCAACAGAAAACTGTGTATGCTTTATTATATGCTGGGTTTTACAGCTTAATAATGAGCACTCCTGCTGAGATTATCCCACACCAAATACTGTTTATATCAACACAACGTTCTACTGATTTTTTGCTTTTTTTAAAAATGTTATTCAGGCCATTTTGTTTACTGGTACACACTGGTTCTGGGGTTATTTGTAGCACTGGGTACCTCGGGTATGCAAGAGATGCAGGAAACTGTTTTATTGTGTTTATTTTGTGATTTAAAAAATGTCAGGAGCACGAGGAGGTGGAGGCGCTGCTGTTAAATTCAGTATCCAACAGATGTAATTTGCTACCAATGGCATCTGCATCACCCTACTATCCACTTGTTCTGACACACTGGCCCTTGTATCAGTGCCAGTTAGCAGGTGAATAAGCCAATTTATCATATTCAAGCCTATTTATAATGAAGGCAAATTGATTAAGGCCGAAGCCTATATTTAACACGTGGAAAAAGAAGTAGGAGAGGACTTGGTGTTTGTGCATGTGTGTGTGTGTGTGTATGATATATGAGGGAGCTGTGTCTGTCAATTCTGACACATGCCGTTATAATTATCACACTGTCATTAAAATGACTCAGTGTGAGTGCCTGGCAGGCTGCTTTATTGCCGGGTTTAATCTATGACCGGTTCACATCTCATTATTAATATGGTAATGGATCTCCTTGAAGAGATTAAGGGATGGAGTGGTTGGTGGTGACAGTAAAAGCTATTTTAGATTTTAGAATCAGAGAGAGCTCGGGGGGGGTTGATGCTGCTGTAGATGAGTACTGTCGTTTAATATAGAGTGGGTTTTTTTTCATAGCTGATGTGCTCTTTTTTGTGGTTTTTAGTAAGTTGTGAAATGTGGAAGAGCAGTTGTATGTGACTTGTTGATAAATATAATCTTGTATAACATTTTTTGCTGTTGTTGTGAGTGCCTTTTTATGTGTTCTTCTGTGCCAGCTGGTGTCTATGTCCTCAGTCTAACAGCTTTATTTGCTGTCTGTAAATGCCATCACTGCGCTGTTCCTCCCAGCACGCAGCGAGGAAACCCATCCAGTAATTGGCCTTTCATCGGTCAAGGCATCCACTCGCCGCTGCTGCTGCGCTCCACCACCAAAATCCTTTTTCTTTTTTTTCTTTCTTTCTTCCTTTTTCCTTTTTCTTTCTCTTTATGGCATTCATGAGAAAGCTGCAGAGCAGACACCGGACAGATGAGGCGTATTACATGACTGAATAACGCCCTGCCACATCCCATAATGTCCCTCAAACAAAGTCCCTTACAGAAGTCCTCTGCGAACGTCCAAGGACTTGCACATCAGCAAAAGCTGTGCCGATGTATATGAATAATGCATGGCGAAAGTTTTAGGAGTCTTGTGGGCTGGGGCCGGGGGTGGGGGGGTTACATTCTTCTGAGTAAATAAATCCGTCAAGTGTCATGATGTTATGTGTTTATGCGGGAAGACGCTTATGTAGTATATCCAGGAGATTAGATGCAGTAACACTGGCTGGAATTTCTCCATTTATTTGCTTTTATGCATCATTCATCAGGACACCTCTGCACTCCTTCTACGAATCCAGTCGTTCCCTTTTTCCAGCCCTCTCTCAATATGGAATTAAAAAAATCGCCTTTCATTGGCAACACATCTATGTTACGGCAGGTAGGATTAAACTGAGGAAGGTTTGATATAATCTCCAACATCTGCTGCACATTTCCATCCAACTTTTTCCTCTGGCTGTCTTTTCTTTTGTCTTTAGAAAATCGTTTCACCCATGTCAAAACTACTAAAGCCCTTGAGTCAAACCCACACACACACACTCACACACAGGCATATCACCCCCTAAGGTGAAAGAAATCTTGCTACTAACATATTACTGCACTTCATTAGATGTGTTCATTAAAGAAGGCTCACAAGTAATGACTTTTTGCACCATGTGACCGCCAAATAGATTACAGTATTGATAATTGCACTCATTTTATGATGAATATGTAAAAAGTGGAATAGGAGAGTGGGCGTGTTTAATATTGCAGAATTTCTCAATTTCTCCATGGTGACAAAGACACTGAGATTCAGTTTTACTGAAGGGATTATCAGCTCGGATATAGAAAATATGTCTACTGGATGAATTCTATTCAGACTGCTATCATCGCAGCTCTGAAAGAAGGCAATAACAGACAAAGATAAACAGATGAGGAGGATTTACACTCTTACATATATGCATTTATATTTTTTCATTATATGCCACAGGCATGTGGATGTGATTCAGGGATCAATACTCACTGCACTGGGCAAAGTGGACACAGTCCTCCTGTAGCGCCTGGCCTTTCACTCCATCTCTCAGTGTCTCCTTCCATCAATCTTTGTCCATTTTCAATTAAATCGTCAATTGGAATGTAAAGAAAATACCTGGCAAAGAGAAAATAAACAATGGTGATTATGATACAAACATAGAACATTAAAGTTGGCCATTATATATAATGTCCACCCTTTCTTAATGTGTCATGTTCAAAAGATGTACATCCAGTCTGATTGTCATCAGAAGCTCCATATATGTTAATTTCATTTATAACATATTTTAAACACATATTATGTCATTAAAGACAAACGTATGTTCATTTGGTATTGGTTAAATTCAGTTTTTTGTCACAACCAGTGCCTGCACCCACGTGGAAGCTGTTTGCTTTTGTCTCGGCAACATGCCCCTGCACACGCACATGCAAATAGAAAATCAAAATAAGAAGGTATGACCTGGAGTCCAGAACAAACTGAGGAAAAGGCAATGAATGGAGGAGTTGTGTTGGCAGTGGGCTTGGCAAAACATGACAGTGGATCCCTCTTGCTGTGTGATGGCAGGGAAAGCTGTGGCTGTGACAGACTGAGAAGGTGTTACTGCTGCTCCTCTACAATTTCTAAGTCTATCACGACGCTCAGCGAGGAAAAAATATAACCCATCCATCTGGCCTACACGGAAGATGATTCAGTTTGACCAATCTCTTGAAAAATACAGTTCAAATGGAGCTTGGAGAAGGAAGGTATTTTGTGTGAGGTACAAAGGGCTAGCATTTAAAAATGTCCATCGTCTCTTCCTCTTCCTAATTCTTCATGCTCATCAAACAAAGCAGGGTGGTAGAACACTCTCATTTGACTGAGGATGCAAATCAAGCAACGCCATCTTTATACCACAGCAAGATATCGTTTCATGTAATTTCACGCGAATCTCCATCAAAAACAAGTGAATTTACAGCATTTCAACCCCATTTAGCATAATAATCAGATGTTCAGACTCATTACAGGACTAAATGACTTGTTAAGATGGACATGTTATTTTGGTAATGTGGATTCACGCTAACCCACTACCACCCCCCTTCTGTTCCCTGAATACCCAACAGTACATTAGCCAGAGAGCTACTATTACAGAGTTCCAGTTCCAGAGAGCAGCTATGGAGAGCTGAGTGTTACAGTAAGCCCCCATAGGTTTAATGGCAGGGACTTCTCTCACCACCTTGCCGGTTCATAGCCAGCTCTCTCCAGGAGCACCAAGGTCACATTAAAATGGAGGACACAGCAGCCTCCATGAGTGTGTGTGTGTGTGTGTGTTTCTGCATTTGTGCACGTGTGTGGGCCTCAGACTACAAAGGCAGAGGAGAGTCATTAGTGAGGGAAACAGCAGAATAGGGCGAGGTTTTCTGCCTCCAGCTCCGTCTCGTTTTCTCTCACCCTAAATGTGGCTGAGAGCGAGGTCTCGCCATCCTCAAACACGAATGGAAGTGTCTAATCCCCCTCAGTAAAAGAAATTCCGATAGGACAAACTTCATATCATTCTGCGTTGCGTGGAGTCAAGAGTGCCATATTGATCTGCTCTGTCTGTGATGAATCCACAATTAGAGACATGGCAGGCCGCTGGGGAGTCTGTCCTCTGTTTGATTGAGCCTGCCCTCTTTGCCTTCACAGCTAAAGTATGTGGATGAAACATTAAGCAGGACGGAGAGAGCTGTAAGTGCGTGTGTGTGTGTGTGTGTGTGTGTGTGTGTGTGTGTGTGTGTGTGTGTGTGTGTGTGTGAGAGACAGATGTGGCAGGCAGAAGCTACTTCAGCAGCGCAGAGAGAAAGGAGAAGAAATGAAGATAGAGGCGATAGATTACCAACATGCTCACCGACATTACAGACAAAGAAGGGGTTGAACAACAAAGAGGCAGAAGTAGAAATTCCTTGTGGCTGATGTAGTGCAGTATGAGGGTATGTGGGTAGTGGATGCACGGCTCTTGAGAATCAGCAAAAGAAGGGAATGAGACCAAGACATGGAGAAGAGGATAGAGAAGAGTTCCAGGAGTAGAGGGGAAGCAGAGATAGTGATTCTTTGAAAGCAAAGAGAGAAAAGCAGAATTTTAGATGATGTGGTGGTACACTATGAGGCTATGTGGGTGAGATGGTTGGGGGGGGGGGGGTTCAGCCTGTAGGAATGCCGGTGTCAGAGCTCAGCAGTGCATAGAGAGAGGACATGGGGGAGACTGGGGAGGGGGGGGGCATCCTGCCAACTGGGTCTGCAGCTTAATTAACTCTAAAGTAGGCGAGCTGCGGGCTGTCCCGTCGCCTTGCATATCAACGACCTGAGCGCTTTCTAAGCACCTTAGCAGACAAGCCTTCCTTTGTGAGGCCTAGGAGTCTATTCAGCCGGGGCCGGTGGAGCCCAAGGAGCTCCTCTCTTGTCTCTCCTCCTCGTGATGGGCATGAACTGGTTTTGCTCACAGAAACATTTGAATAGAGCCGTGGTTCTAGTCTGCTCAAAGCTGAGGCCTGATTGCCTGTTTTCAGTGTCAAAAAGCAAGAGAGAATGATATCTAGGTGTCCTGTTTGTAGCAAATGTAAAGAAACGGACATAAAGACATAATTCTTTTGGCTTATGTATGTATAATAAAGCAATTTTGCTTCAGGTTGTCAAATCTGGGGTAAAGCTAGTTATTAGATATCAGAATGTAATCAGGTTCAGATTCAGCATCAGAATTTGAGTGTTTACAGTGAGTGATCAGTTCCTTGGGTGAGCTGTTCTTATCTTTGAGAAGGTCAAACCAGTGCCTTCACAGACAAAGCTTTCTGTACTAAAGCGCAGCAGTCCTGTCCTATTCACCACTACCATCACCTCGACTAGCCACTGACCTCTAGTGGCCTGTGATGGAAAAAAATCACTGATCTATCTAAAATTAATTAAGCCTTTTTCTACATAGTATGAAAGTGAAGGTGATGGTCAAGGGGATTCTTAAGATCTGATAGCCACACTCTCTCATCATTAAATTAACAATGGAAATGCACAAAGCTCAGCATTTCCTATTATGATTATTTTCTATGAGAAAAAAGCATCACACTTTGCTAAAAGTGCAGCAAGTAGTTGTATCTCTTCTGCCTCTGTTACTTGCATATATGTGATGCACTGCACATGCACACACACACACACACACACACACACACACACACACCTCTCATAGAGCAGCAGTGCAGAGGTCAGGCCTGATATATTCTACTGAGAGCTCACCGTGATCTGTGATGAGAGCAAGTGGTATTATTAAATTTGGACCTGCTGGCTCCTCCAGGTTGGCTGGCTGGCTGACCTTGAGTTGCTGGCTGGCGGCTAGCATGATGACGGACTGCGTTTGTGGTGGTTGGCCAGTCAGCAGACTTATTGACTACACGCGAGTCTGCAGGGAGGTCTGGCAGGCAGACTGGCTGGATGTTTTTGCTGTCTTTTCACAGACTGATTGATAAGCTGCTGATTTGTTGGTAGTTGACTGACTGGCTGGCTGCATAGATGTCTTTCTGCTGTATATTTCATTAGGTCATCAATTCCCTGGCAGCTCTACTGTTAGACAGCCAACACTTTACACACATCTGCTGTCCCCAACACACCTTGATCGCCCTGCAGAGCGCTGCACGTGTTGAGTGTGCAGATGGACCAACCAGACTTTTGTTTGTTTGTATCTTATTTTCTAAAACCAATCTCACATTGAACCCTTTGGGCTCAGTGGGCCATTTTAAGTTGAATAATCTCTGGATTCTGATGATACACATGAAAGCATTTTGTAAACATTTTTTTTTACTCAAATCCAAAGTGTTCATTGAATATTCAGTTGATATGTATCTTCTGCTATCAAACAATTAATGAGAAAATAATTAACTAGTTGAATTAATGCATTAATTAGAGACATGTGACCTAAAAGATTAGACTGATACTAAATCAGTCTAATCTTTTAGGTCACATGTCAGCAATTAATTACAGACATTCATTACATTTAATGAATGTGTGCAAGAGAAATAGGTTGTTAGTTTGTTTTATAAAACTAAGTGGCCTTTGCTTCAGCCAACCAGTCATCATCATCAGTGCAGCTTTTAAAAAAAGTATTTATCAATTAACCATAAAGTCATAAATGTGTATTGTGCATAACTGTGAATGAGCACAGCTGAAATATACTAACACTCATGTGTACTTTTGTTTCTTTCCCTTCTGTGGTTTCAGGTTTGGTCAGCTACTTGTTATATGCAGCTTTCATAGAGACAAGCAAAATAATCTGGATTTACAAAAAACATTTAAACAATTTAACAGTCCCTTTGTTTCGTGCTCTGTATTTTACACTAAGACAAAAGGCTGAGCATTACAATGAATCTAACTCTACAGTTCTCTCACATCCCATTCTCAGGTTTCTCTTTGAACTTGTGTTTTTGTGTTTTCTTTAGGGTCTTACAGTTGTTGCTATTACAGCTCATTAACTGTACTTTCAGGGTTTCTCTACTATATCACAGATCTCATATAGACACATGGCCGAGTGTGTGTGCGTAAGTAAACGAGATCTCTCTGCAACATCAATCTGTCTACATTATGCCACAGCTATAAACAACATTGTATTGATTTCATGTCTGTCACAGAATGCGATAAAATGAATATATGGAAGACGAGAAACTCTTGTTGGCATATGGTATAGTATATAGCAGTTGAAGAAATATTAAGACTTTTATTCAAAATCATAGGTGATAATCTCCTCTAACCTGACGAAGAAGACTAAATTGTGTGTACATTCTTCTATTTACTCTCAGAATACCTATCAGGTATCAGAGTGTATCAGAGGTAGCACCCCATCATGACAGCCTCTAAGTGGGGACACCACTATTAAAGTGTCACACTCTCTGTTGCTTCGCCTGATCAGTTTGCCTTGAAAAGACAGGGTGCTTATGAAAGGCAGATTTCTTTCTTAAGAATACATCAAAGCGACCGGACCTGCTCACTTCCCTCCTTCCACACTCTGCAGAGACTGAAGAAAGAAAACAAGAAAGAAAGCAAGGTCGGAATAAGCGAGGCAAACTGGGTTTGCCATGGCTAGATTTGATGCCAAGACCGGACGAACTAAGTCAGAATTCAGGGATATATGCCAAAAGAAATTACTACAGCGTTCGGTGAGCGTAATCCACCACTTCAGTGTGCATTTCCTTTTCTTTTCATAGTGGCAGAAGCTCATTGCTTCTTTACTGAACTTCTGTTGTGTACAGTAACAGCTGTCAAAGCATGAAGCATTCAGTTTAACAACTCAACTCAAAAAATGTATATTTCTCTCTGAAGGATTTATCATTTATGAATGTTGTAGTGAAATTTGTTTTGATTTAAACACAATTAGCTGATACTGGCAGCCTCAACTATTACTACTCCTCAAGCAGGAAAGAATTGAATAAGAAATTCCAGTCAGTCTTGGATAAAACAAACTCTCCTTAAGGTTTGTACCTGCAAGTGCAATCAAAAAGGAGGTGGAATATGATACAATGTTAATGACCTTATATGGCATTTAATAAAGGCCAAATTCCCCAAACTAATAGCTCATTATAGCCTCACTGTTCAAAAGCTGCTGACTCACATTTACCCATTAAACTCAACTTTGTGCACACCCGTCACGATTTCTGTGTCCACAGGACCTGAAAGAATAACCTGTAACTTTAACATAACCATGATGCAGAGAGAGTTGTCAGTTCTTTGCAGAAGTAGAGCTTTTGATTCATAATTTGTGTGGGTGTGAGCGTGTGTGGCCCACCAGCAGTTAGAGGGCAGTGTCTGCAGGGGGCCCGTGGATGAGCATGGTTGTCTAAATCAGTACTGACAGCCTCGCTGCTCTTCTTGTCAGTGTGAATACAAACCGCGCGTTGACAGCTGAAGATCAGCTAAGCCTCTGTAGGATTCTTCCATGTATTCATTTTCTGAGCATCTCCTCAAAAACACTCTCTAAAATCTCTGGCGTAGTCATTGAGTATCTTTACACCTCGGTTATGAACATTAAGCTTTTTAACACCATCATGCTCAATTAATTGTTACCCCACTTTGCCCAGAAGCTTTTATATCCAATTATCACTTCAGCAATTAAAGGGTTTAAATTATCTACACATTTTATTTTTTCCCCTCCTTACTCTCAACTCAATTTTCCATGTGAATTGATTCTCATTTAAAAAGCTCCTGGGAGTAAAGACAATCATGTGTTACCTTTTAACCTCTATTTTTATACTAAACTCAATCAATAAGCAAGTTAAATATTCTAATATTCATTTTAGCTGGAACAAACTGTAAAATATCTCAGATATTTAACTTTATTTTACACTTTATTGCTAAATAATATTCATAAAGACTTGCACATTGCCTCTATCTTACAATGAATATGGTTTCTCGGTGCTTACTTACAAGTGCAAATTTTTTGTATGTGTTGAATTAATTAAGATCTAAATCAACAAATCTGACTGTATAACCATTTGCTATAAATGGTAAATTCCTTGATGAAGTATCTCTGACTTAACTTTTTGTGATTCATCCATGCTTGCCCTGCATGTTTGTGTGTATAATCATATAATAATACATCAGGGACTGGAGTTTGACTTTATTACATAAGATACTGGTTAGTATTTCTATTGTGTTATGAACGTTTTTTTACCTATGTATGTCCTGCCATATAGAGTGGCATGCCTTAAAATAATCTCAGATTCTTGTCTCATCACTGGATTTGAAGACTGAAAAAACTTCATATCCAGTGAAGGTCGAAATGCTGTTTCAGAATCTTGTCACCCTGACCAGAAACTATGAAGGCTTGAAATTTCTTGGTCACAAAAATGTCAGAGTTACAGAAATTGAATATCAGCACAAAAGATCTGCTCTCAGCAGTTTCAGTATAAAAAGATTTATTTTCAGGCATTATAGGTCAAACCAGTGAGGGTACTACAACTATGACATGCTCAGACAAGTATTACTTCTGTGGTTTTTCTATCAGATTAAATACATACACACGCACACAAAAGACAACAGCATTTGAATACAAAGCTTTTGATGTAAACAGTAGCCTTGAATTAACAACAGAGTCTACAGCCAAGCTAGCAGCTATGTGAGGCTGTATTAACACACAGCGGTGCATTAAGTTTAATGCTAAATGTTTATTGTGGTGAGCATTTTGCCTTATTCATTACAAATAAAAATGTCAGTTTAATGGTGCTACATTAAACTTTAGGGGATCACCAAAGTCATTGTCTAGAGACCTTGAATGACATTGAATTTCATGACAAGCCATCCAATAGTTGTTATTGATATTTCAGTCTGGACCAACTAACTAACATTGCCATTCCTACAGCAATGCCGCTAGCATGGCTTAAACACAAACAGGAGAAGTGGTAAAACCAAATCTAGAATTAAAGTGTTTAAATAAAATGGTATCGACACAAAAGAAACACTTAGTTTCATTCTTGAAATTTCTGGGTAGATATTTAGTAATCACCCATTAAATGATCCATGAAGAAATAACTAATTTAACAGGGTCCTACACTAAGTGGTGCCATCTAATTTTAAAGCTGCAAAAGTGTACGTCTCTCAGAAATACATTTTACTCAAAAGCCCTGAAGCAAATAAGTATCACTGCCTTATTTTCTCATGCATTTTCCCAAATAAAACCTTGAATGAAAACTTTTTCTGTCAAAGCCAAGAGGCGTCAGCCTTGTGTTTGTGTATGTGTGTGTGCCCCTGTATTGTGAAAGGATGATGTGGGTTTTATGTACAAGTTCACGGTCTGTGATTTCAGAACAGTCTTTGGGGCTTTGGTGTCCTCATCCTCAGATCCCACAGCTGAACCTAATACAGGGGAGCGGTGTACGGCGGGAAGAGGGCAGGGAACAGAGCGTGAAGGAGCAAAGCAGGGCAGTGCAGGGCGAAGGAGAGCAGGACAGATGAAAAGGAGAGTTTGAGTAGAGCAGGCCAGAATAGAGAAAGGGAGATAATGACACAATGAATAGAGGAAAACTGAAAAAAAAAACAGAGAATCATTTTGAATCCTTGGTGGGGCAGTAACGAACACGGCTGAGATGAAGATGCTAAATAGAGGAGATCGAGGCAGAGCAGAGGAGAGATCAGGATAAATCATAATATAACAGTATCTTGGGATGCCGCAGTCACAGCTAATGATAGGCTGAGACACTCATCAGACAGGGTTCAGAGGTCACAAGGCCACCCTGGCTTTCATCATCCCATATATTGGCTCTGGGCTGTACAGTGTCTGTGAAATGTCAAAGGGGGATGAAGCCGGCTGGAGGAAAAATCAATGCACTTTGGAAACACTGTGTGGCTCCTGCACTTTGTTTTCAGCACACACAAGCACACGCTCACACACGCACACAAGCATGACACAGACCTGTTTTGACATTTTACTTGAAATAAATCGGTCTGAACTGTGCTTTCAGCTCATATTGTGGGAGGCTGCTTTAATTTGCTATATCACTTTCCTTTAATGAAACACTCCAGGAGCTGCAGGGGTGAATTTTCTTGAATAGTGCAGAAAATGTGGGCCTTTCTTTCACTGTGTGTGGAGTGAACATGTACAGATTTAACCTGCCTCTACAGTAAACCTTCATGTTGAATTGTATGTTGTGTATTGAGAATTTGATGTTTTTCAGCCAGTATAGTATAGTTGTGTTGCAGCTTTTCTTCTCAGTGTCTGATTTAGACAGCAGCATTAACGGACCCATAAAGAGTCTGTGGAATTACTAAAAATATTAAATTCCCCACTGGCTGTTGTGTACACAGGCACTCTGAGCCGAATAACATTGATTTAGTTAAGTCAAGTGAGTGAATTCACTGTGCTGTAGAAATAAAATGTGACTTGTCTGTGCTTTACTTCTGCAGCTGTCAAATTCAAGTTGCGTTACACGGCAAGAGAATGTATCTGACAAATAGTTTTATTTGATATTGTGCTGCTGATAGCCTCTCCTGTGTATTTATTCTGTGTTTCTAAGAGTGGTTGTTACTGAACCTCCCATGGTTAGGCACACAGTTAGCAAGACTGTGGACATAAAGTTAGAAGTCAAATGTGATCTTCAGTTCATAGGATTCAATGGTCAACACCTAGAATGGGAATAATTTACAAAAGCATCATAACCAATAAACTATTCAGTGAACTTTTTACAACCCCTTTCCCTATTAAGTAGAATGGGAAACAACAAAAGTTTGATGCCCACGTGTCAATAAGATTGCCATAATAACTAACAAGGAAGGGTTACAAGCAAGCACAACAGCGCATTTAACGTATACCGACCAGGGCTATTAATATGCTCTTATCATAATGAGGCTAGTATCCTCATGTAAACACACTCGTCGTTGCAATATTTTATGGATCCATATTGAAGCCAACTCACTCCAACATCAACAGCTGCTGAAGCCTGTCAGGAAGCAGTTAAGTTTAAATTCCTCCAGACCTCTGCTTCCATGTTGTACTCCTTGTTTCTGAGGTCCAGGGATGGAGGGATGGAAGGATGGAGGATTTAGCGATGATTTAGCCAGGCTCCCTGACTCCATCTATTGTTGAGATGATTTCACCATCTGGGCTGCCGGAGCCATGAAATAACAACCCGGAGAATTGCCGTTGGAAGATGGGGGTGACGGAGGGGGCTGAAGAGGTGTGATGGGTGGGTGGAGATGTTGACAGGGTGGCCGTTTTTTCTATCTCTCAGGCATCTGATTCCCTTGTGTAATGTGGACTCAATTTGGAAGAGGGAGAGTGTCCCGCAGCAACCTTATCCCATCCTCCAGGATGAAAGAGATGAGTGACTTCTGCCCTCCTCCGCTAGAAATGCTCCTTTTCATTACATCTAACCTTCACCTTTTCTACACCTTTCTCCCTTTTTCTTCCTCTAAGTCCTTACTCTCGCTCAAGACTTTTATTTGTACCTGCTTTCTCCTGTGTCCTATATCTCTTTAACCACCACGACAGTCACTCTAAATCCTCTGTATACATTTCTTTCATCTGCTTTATGGATCTGACACCCATAAATATTCATCTATCCAACAATTATTTTAATAATAAGATTCTTATATGCATATCCACGTTCACATGCTCGGCATATGCTCATCTTTCATGTCTATTTACATCTACACCAGCTGTTTCTCCTCACTGTTCACGGTTGGATTGTATCCTACTTGACGTATTGCTTCTTGATTCTGGTCGTCAACTCGGGAGTCTCTGTCACTCTGGGTCTGGATCTGCTAGGCTGTTGCAAGACTTTTTAAACAAGTGGAGCCATTGTGCAAACATATTCCCAGCGGGACTTGTGTGTGTGACAATTGCATTCCCTTGCTCCATCTTGGAGGAAAAACCAGAGCGTGCTAGATTCCTGACATAAATCCACAAAAAAGAGTCAGTGGACCAGAGCTTTTCAGAGCCAAAAATGATACCTTGTCACTTTTTCATTTAGTTCATGTTTTTTAAATTCCAGCACAGGTAAACCAAAAAGCAATGATTTCTTTAGTCACTGTGCTGGCTTTCACCTTCTCTCCTCATTACCACTGTAACACTCTCACTCTCTCTGTCTCCTTGACTGATTCATGGGTTGTGACACCGTGAGAGAGAGCCATTTGACGAGGCTCCTTTTCAGCCTGGAACATTACAGTGAGGGTCTATTGCTCTCTGTGCTGTACCAGTCATAGTCTTCCCTCTTCAGTCCTTTTTTCTCTTTCTCTGTCCTTGTGCAATAGAGAGATAAGTGGCAGTGACACAGCCTTCTAACTGCTCTTCCATTTTACACTGCCTCTTTTAGTAAATATTTATGCAATGGGAGCTCATGTTAATAAAATGTACATAGTGCTTGTGTGTTTTGCTGCTTGCATGAATAGGGAAGTGGTTTTCATGATCAGTTCATTGCACAAATGTGCGGCACATATTGATTTTAATGCTGATGGTAACACTGGTACATTAATGTAATGAAACAGCAAACAGCATTTTAGCCCTGAAGACATTTTTCTTTGCCTCTATTGTTTCCAGACAGGATTATTTAGCTGTAAAATAAAAAGAGGCCAACCACAGTGCTTGGGTGAGCTGAGCTGAAGTATATAATTACCCAAGAGACTCAGGGGGAAAGAGGGGGAGAGAGGTGGTCATTTAGATGGGATGTTAATTGTAATTACTGTTCTGTTGGGATGTCGCCATGGCAACCTTAGCCACCAATGGTCTCGACCTGACCATGGAGACTGTGTGTGTGTGTGTGTGTGTGTGTGTGCGTGCACGTGTGTGTGTGTGTGTGTGTGTGTGTGTGCCTGTGTGTGAGCGTGTGACAGAGTAGAAGACTCAGATGTCCACAATCTAACAGTAGTGCCACTCTCAGAGTCACTTTTCAACATCCAGCTCACACACATAGAGGCCATCCCTCATGTCTTCTCTACCTCATGCACTCGCTGTCCCTCATCTTCCTCTCATGCTCCCATCTTGTTTCTTGGACCTCCTACTTCTCCTCCACTCACATAGCTTCTTCACCTCCTCCTCTCATCCGTCTCCTGTCATAGGTCAGTCATTAATTATACGCAAGTAGTTCATGAACAGAGTCTACTCAGTTTCTGTTTATAGTATATCAACCAAAGGCTCTACTATTTTCCACATTCAGAATGTAGCTGTAGCTGTGTATGTGTGTGTGTGTGTGTGTGTTTGTGCTCCTGTGGAGGAGTGCTTTGGTTAAGTATGGTACCTGTGATTCATGCCATGCAAAAATAGCTCATAAGGCAAGTTGGGAGCTCAGCACAACGCTGTTGTCAGTTCAATAAGAGTTAATCACTATTTACTGATTTTGTTTTGCATTAGGGATATTGCATTTCTACTCTGCATAAACATGTTTTGGGGCTGATGCTAGTGGTTGGTGGTGAGTGTGTATATTTGTGGGCAGTAATGTATTGCTTTAAGTGGGAGTGCGTTATCTTTGTTCACTTAACACTGTTCAGCAGATTAATGAGACCACCAATTACAACTTGGTCTTTGACATCAGATTCAGAGCCTGGGTTGACATACACTCATGTCTGTGTCTATCTTTCTCTCTCATGCTCACACACACACACTGAACCAAGTCTTAACATGGAAGACAATATTCTGGTGTGGTTATAAAAAGCATCTTAAATGGACCTTATAAACCCAGCCAGAAAAACATATGTGACTCTCACAAATGTTATCTTGTTGCCCAGCAGAGTTTCTGTTTGCTGCTTCATGCCTGCTTGCTGTGTTTGCAGTGTCACATGGAGCGGAGAGTGGTGAAGACTGTGTGGAGCAGCAGTGTACATTAGATAGTCTTGTCAATGAGGTTTCCAGTAACACATGTAATAGCTTTGTGAGTCCTTCCACTTGGCTGTAACTAAATATTCTGTGTTAGTGTATTTTTATTAGTAAACAGCAAGACACAAAAGGTCTACAGTGACTTTCAGACAGCAAACAGGCAAAAAAGGCAAATTGAAAACAAATGTTAAAATTGTTTCGTTGTCACCGGTGTGACACCCAGTCAATTCAAATAGAATGCAATAAAATGCAATTTTATATTAACAAAAGTGGAACAATATAAAGTTCAAAGAGGAGAGGCTAAGCTGGAAATTCAAATTAGAACCTTTTTGAGTAAAAAACTCCATGCTCAACATCCATTCATTACTATATTAGAGCAGATGGATAAATTAAGATGACCCCCATGGTCTACTGGATAATAAGAAGGGGGGGAGATGAAAGCCTTTTTGACAAACCTGGTAAATGAGGGCGTGCTTTAATGTAAAAGTGTGCTGGTAAATGCAGGCCAGCTAAAAAACAGTCATCAGGGCAGCTATTAGAGGAAGGGCAGAGACCTAATACAGGGTACTGTGTGCATATTTTATACCTCAAGCCACAAGTGATTGGTAAGGTAATCATGCGTATCAAGTTGGAAAGTGATTAGGTAAACACAGGACCAGAAAACAGACCAGCTTGCTAATAATTAGTGCTGTTAGATGAAAGCCAATAAGTGGTGGTTGGAAGATGAAGTCATAGATTTACAATCAGCACCATGATGTGTACTGCACTACCAACTTGCAGAGATTTGTGGGCATACAATATTGCAGAGTGACTAGCAGAAAAAAAGAAGAGGACCAGTGTTTCACTTCTTGAAGCCATATGGAAGAAACTCCTTGCACAACATTTGTGGCAGCAGTGTTAATCCTAAATGAATGTCATGAATATTCCTCAGAGGAGAGATTAAGACTTTCAGGGACCAGTTGGAAATGCTGGGGAAAGCAAGATGTGGTTTTCGGATGAGAGTAGGATGAGATTGGGAAAAAAGCAGAGGAAGGGCTAACGCTAGGTCTGACCTTAAGATATTGGAAACTTGGACCTGGAGGGGCAAGATAGAGATTGGATGCAAACAGCAACTACAGAGCAAGCACAGGACAAAAACAGAAGCGGTCTAGAGATCAGAATAAAACATGATATCAGTGGATCTCCAGGCAGATTCAAATAGCCAGAAAAATGTAGTAGATGTAATAGAGGTACATTACTTTTTTGTGGTCACAATATACTGCATTTTCTTATAAAATTATTACATAAGTAAATATAATATATATTACAATAAAATATTTTGTGATGATAGAAGATAGAAGATGAATCTATTACAGATTGGTTAGTGAGGTCAAGACCACCTAAATGTCAAAGCAGATAATCCACACTTCTGAATGGAAAACTACCACAAAAGAAAAATGAATCCTTCAGCACAGCACAAAGCAAGTTTTATTTTCCCCAAAGGTTCTTCCTCACACTGCTCTTTGACTGTACTGACACCATCATGATTAATGAAATGATTTATCTTTTACCTGTCCAAATAAAAATAAGCAACGTTGGCTTCACAGTACAGTCCTTGGTCAATCATCAGAGCAGCCGAGCTTAAAAAAGGTCACACAAATGTTCACCCATATTTTCTTCTGTTTTTGTCTTTCCTTTTGTTTTCTTCTTTAGATCTAAGTTGTCAGGCTCACAATTGTTGTTTGCTGATCAATGATTGTCCATATCAGCCTTGCTGGAGGCAATACTTTTTTCCCTGAGCCAAGTCTCCCAGGCAACACTGCCCCCAACAACCTCTACTTTAGGGTTAAGGTTGGGGCCATAGCTGGATTACAGTGTATGAATCTCACCAAAACACATTGGATTTGTATTCTGAGTGGAAAATCTGCCTAGGAAACAGCATTCACAACAAGGGGAACTGCATATATTTTGAATCTATGAGACAACTTTAAACATGCTCTATAAGTAGTGTACATGTATAACCTATATTATATATAGATATGTATTATTTTACTTTGACTTACCAAATTACTACTTTGTTCTTCGAATCTATAGCCATAATGCAAAATAATGAGCATTTGTCTCAGTGTGCTATAGATAAATATTTTCAGTGTGTCACCTTATTTTTATTACAGCCAATATCCTCCCAGAAAACAGAGATAGAGTAACAATGTTATTCAGTTGTCCATTGTGAAAGTCATGTCAAAAACTGCACATGCACAGACTGCAACACGCAAAAGTAAATCTGACCACTAAATTCAAAACGCCATCATATGCTAAACAAAGACCACTGATGAGGATGAATGAGATAAACTGTAAAAGCATGTGAGATGTCAGTTTGTGCTCTAACCCGCTACTTTGATCTGATGAACTGTTGCTGGTGAGCATCAGTGATGAAAAGAGTTGGGGAGAAGAGTTAGATAAGACAGAAAAAGTAAAAAACTCAAAGGAACAAATCAAATGCATTGATTTCTTTCTACAGTATATTCCCAGGCTCGTTTAAGTCAACTCAAGATGACCCAAACCCCTGAGTAACCCCAGTGATAAGCAGGCCATGAAAGTGAGATGTCAGAGTTCCAGCTGGGAAAAGATAAGCAGCTGGTTGGACTGGGAAGGCAGCAACTGGAAGTGGGGCAAACAGTAGCAGAAATAGACACAGGTATACCCAGGGAAGAAAATGATGGAGTAAAGAGATCCAATGAGAGACAACATGGTAGCCATGAGGGAATACTAACAGTCTGACAAGCCGGCTCAAGGTTCCAACTTGGCAGATGAAATGTAAGTCAGGGCAACTGAATTTAGAAGGATGAATAGAAATCTAGCAGAGTTGTTGTAGATCAGCAGGACAGATTGGATGATACAATGAGTCCTGCAATAGACTGGGGACCTCGCTAAGCAATGCTCACCAATTTTAGTTGCAGGTGCACAATCGACATCCCAAAGGTGCTGAGGTGTAGTGTAACCCTGAAGACAGACAAAATACCTCTGTTGGAGCGCTGAACAAGAATCTGAGTAGAACAGGATTGAGCTGAGTCATTGAAGGCTAAATTGACTGCAAATTGTATCCCTTTGAACAGCGATTTTGACACAGAATGAGCTTTATTCAGGGGAAAGATACTGGCAAAGTGTAACTATGGTGACCAAAATGACAGCAGCATATAAACAGAGGAGAGATACTGTGTATAACTCTGGACCCAAGGAAAGCACAAACTGACTTGGTTGAACTTAAGCCTAAGCTTTGTTTGTGGCTGCTGCAGGCTGAATGAAATCTTTGCATCAAGAGCGCTGGGTTACCTTGAGTCGGTCATAGACCTCCAACCAGCTATCTCTGAGGAGAAAAGAAAACACATGGGAGACAAAAGATCAGATGGCGCAAGGAAAGAGAAGACTATCATCATTAGATCATTTATTTTTATTATGAGTATTATCCTATTATCTCTCCCTAGTTATTAACACCATCAGTGCAGTATACATGTGATTCTACTTAGCAATGGATATGTCTATATATCTGTGCATGTGATCAGTGTTTTGGTCTCTTTATAGGACAGTATGCATGATGCCGGGTAATGTGTCAGACCAAGATTAGAATTAGTGAAAAAGCAGGACTTTCTTCCATCACTTCCAAGTATGTGCATGTGTCTTTATGTGTGTGTTCATGTGTACTATGGGCCACCAACGTTAGACTGACCAGCGGCTTCTTCTAGCCCGGGAAGGTCTGCTGCTGGCGTCACGCCATATAGATTTTCATTTGGGACACTGTGCTGCAGAGGAGGAGTACACTGCTCTTGTCACATCCAATCAGCTCACCTGTTCTTCTTCATCTACCCCCCACCACCACCACCACCACACCTTCTTCCTTAGCCCATGACCCATCCACCCTCCACCCAGCTGTACTCAAACCCCTACATCTCGGCTTAACTTTGAGTCAAATCCTACTTGATGTCAAGGAATGGTTTCAGATCACAGCGCTGGAAGTCCTCCTGTCGGGGACATCACTGTGGCCTGAACTAAACACGGTAGCCTATCTTACCCACCAATCTAAAGATCTCATCTTTCATTTGATCCAACATGTATCGATTGGCGGGCAGTGTGGTGTGCCAAAGTGGAGAAGGGGAGATAGTGAGAGATGGTGAGGGGAGCCGGGGCTGAGATGTGTAAATGTCTTCCAGTTTTTGTCTTCCTTTCAAAACTGATAGGCAAATCTTTTTGTCTCTCTTCTGCTCACCAACACCCCACTTATATAAACCCCTCCCCCAGCCCTATATCTCCAGGCTGAGGAAGTAACATAGCATGTTTCTGTCATCTCCATGGCCTCTGGTCTCCGAGCCATTTGAGAAAGGATCAATAACAAACATTAATGTCTGCTGCTCCCTAATCACAGCTCCACTGATGGGAGGTGAAGCGGAGAAACAAACTGTGAAGCTCCCTCATCTTTTCGCCTCCTTTCCTCTGTCTTACTTGCACTCTTATTTTCACTCCTCGTCTTTCTCCGCAGCCAGGCTGACACCTAGTGTGAGTGTGTGCGTAACCCAGCTGAAAGCAGCTGTCCTTTTTGGCGCCAGAAAATGTCTGTGTTTTAGTGTTGTTTGAAAAGCAGCCAAAAACCTACAGTGGTAATAAGTTGCCTTTGATGCTGTGTTCATGTTTCATATTCATATTTTCCGTCTCATGTCAAGTTTTGATGTTTCTGCAGAGACGCTGCACTTGATGTCTGACGCTCTCTTCCCTTTTTCATTACATTGCACTAACCATGCTTGCATGAGAGCTGTGCCTTAATGAATAAATGAATTAATTAGATCTTGTTTGATCCACCATCATCATCAAGCGTCTCTCCCCCTTGGTAATGACCTCAATAATGGTGCTGACTTTAATGGGATTTTAATTGATTTAGCTGCTTTAGTTTTCTGGCGTGCATGTATCCTGCGCTGCTCAGACAGAGGTGAGCAGAGGAGCTGATCCTTAACTGCTCAAAACATTTTCAAAACATGTTGGGTCTCTGTAAATATAAAGCGTCAGTATAGACCTGCTCTGTACAAAAAAGTGCCCTGAGATAATGTTGTTATGATATGGTGCTATATAAATAAAACTGAATTGAATTGAATTTTCTTTTGTGTCCTCTTTTTCCAATGTGGGTCTAAACTCTAAAACAACAAATCACATCAAACCAACCTTTTTACATAGCACCAGATTACCATTTACATAGTAGGCTGTAATCCTCTGCAGACATACAACAAGAGCACAGTCCTAAAGAAACAAACATAACATACAAACTGGACGGAGCTATGATAGCTAGACAAGGTATGTATCATCCTCATTTTAGTACTGTCTCATCTGAAAATAGAACATGAGAATCTCATCAGTATCTTTGGGGACTATGAAAGCAGTTAGTGCAAATTGAAAATGTATTTAAATAAAACATTTTTTGACTTCTGTTATTCAATCTGAACTGACAGCCTTTCATTTTTTACAGTAAATTAAGAAATTAAAAAATATAAAGATTTTGGTGGACCTATCAGTTAGAGAGGCAGCCTTTGGCAAAACTACATTTTTACATTTTTTCTCCGCCATAAAGAACAACACTCAAAGTTTGTTCAAAATTTTGTGAAACTATCTGGCAAGACAGGTCAAGGACACATCCAATACTTCACATATTTGACAAAAACATAAACATTTCTTGTTAAATCCTGAATTTCTGTTGATGTGCTTTAACACTAAAATAAGCTGTAAGCATGGATAAGCACCCAGAATCACCTGGAACAGAAAACTCAGTTCCTCATTAAACTTTCACTCTTTCCTTTTTAATTGCCTGTGACAGTTTTGTGGTTGTTGTCCATGTGTCATTAGCCCAGGCGCCTCCGCTGATAAGCTTCTGAGTGCAGAGCGCAAGTAATGTTCCAGCTCCTGTCATAAATAAAGTACATTACCACCGCAGCTGCACTGTAATAACCTTCTCTCTGCTGTGCTCCCCTGCTCTCATCCTCATGCTGACCATGGAGGTGAAGTGGGTACAGAGTCGTGTGTGTGTGTGTGTGTGTGCTTGCATCCTTGTCTTCAATTTGTGAAAGTAGGAAGTTAAAAATGGAACATTACTACATTTCTTGGTTGTGTTATCGACTAGGATTTTCATTTTCAATCAGTCTCTCGTCCTGTAATTTGATATTTTGATGTCTAGCTAAATAGTCTTTAAATGTCATATTTGCCACTATTTATTTAGAAATGGTTCACCGCTGATATTGTGTATATCACAGAAAAACCTGATGTGATTTTATGTAATTATATTATGCAAATGTGTTAAACTCTTTACTTACTTCATCCAAATTCAAAAAAACACATTTTCTAATTTAAAATTAAACAGCAACTTGTCTTTCCAGACACAAAATATTCACTATGAAAACTATCAACAGTGTTGTCAACGTCAACGTGATGGATCTGATTGTAGTGTGTTTTAGCCTACCTCAGACACTTTGTGATGCTGTCACAAATAAGATAGCATGTTTAAAGCCATTTCCACACACATTCATAATCTGAAGTTAGATACAAACATCCACGACTCCTTGTGTGTTGCTATATCTGATTGGAAAATCATAATACTTATATATAGAAATAGAGGAATTAAATAAACAAGACTGATTTCACAGTGATCCTAAATGGGCTTGGCTAAACTGCGCAGTTTAGCTAATAAAGAATGACCATCACAATTCAACTGTTTCCGACATTCCTCTCCTTACTCATTCACTACTCTTTATGTGTGCCTGCATTGGTTTAAAAGATTGCAATTATTTGGTTCATAGGATGTACTGAACTAAACATGGTGTTCTGACTGGTGCAGGCCAGTACATGTACCAACACTGCCCTCATACGTCTGAGTGACTGTGTGTTTCTACTCTGTGTGCCTTTGGGGATGTGTTTGTTGCTTATGAAAGCCATTCTGTCCTCTCCTCCATGCTAATGCGCTGACCATGGCCTTGGCGCTCTATGCTGTTCTCGGGCAGCCGGCCGACCGGAAGACAGGATCAAACGTAGGAGGAGGAGATCTCAGTGACTGGAGTCAGACACTCTTTCATCTGTCCTCTGCCATGCCAGCACACACTCTAATGCTTCATTTTCCCCACACACAGGAGAGGGAGTCTCCACAAGGAGAGCTTTCTGGGTGAACGCTCTCTGTCTGTCTCTTGTATTTAATTTGGCTTTAACTGATTCATCCTCGATGGAAATACAGATTTAAACTTAGTTACATACTTCAGTTTTATACACATCCTTTCTTGCTGCTGTGGGAAAGAGTAAATATGTTGTACCTGTTTATTTCTGCTTTTCCTCTCAAGACATTTTAGTAATTGCACAGTGTGATGAATAGCTCTGTCATAAAGGACTATTCCCTATGTCAGGTAATGAGGCTAGTAGTAATTATATTTATTTATTATTTATATATTCACAACATATGGCTTCAGCCGCAGTAATTACGAGAGTGTTATGTCATCAACTGAAACGGGATGATATTAATCAGAAATTAGTCATTTTCTAAGGGCCAGTCATTTAATACTTTTTATGAATTTTGACTTGCTACACACAACTTCTGTGGATAATAACCACTTTCAAGGTCAGCTGAATGAAATCTGGTTTATTGTGTGTGTTTGCCGCCCACTGACTGATCCATTTCACAGCCTTTCAGACCTGAGAAAGAGGGGAAAAAAATGTGATTATCTTCCGTTCATTCTGAAGCCCTCTGAATGTCAGCTGACATCTATATAGATAGATCTTCTGTTTTTGGTTGGTCTTGCCAGAAAGCTGTTAACTATTTCTTCAAGATTAAAGAAGAAATAGTAAAGAGAAAGTGAGAAAGATCAACAGAGTGCATAAATCCCTGAATTAGTGAACTAGGTTTACAGATAATCTGAACAACCAGGTCAGTAAAACCAAACTCCAGGAGTAGTCAACTTCACAGATTCTTATGAAAACCTGGATTGTCCACTTTGATGTTACTTACTAATATGCACATCATTAATTTACATAATATAGATTTACATTGGACTAACGGGGCAAGTAAAGTCCTTGGTATCAAATTGCCTCGAGTAGATTTAGTCTAAGCCACTATTTCAGATCTGCAGACATGCAGGATTTAATTATGCTGAATTAGCAGCCTAGAAGAAAATGTGCAAAAATTGAATATTCTCATTAACAAAGAAATAGGAAAAGCCTCTCTCAGCAAGAGAAACTTGGAAAAGGAAATGAAAGAATAAATGTTATAGTAGAGACAGAGAGAAAGATTTCTGACTCTGAGGCGACAGCATAGTCACACAGCTACATCTTACCTGTTCTGTTTAAATTATGTATTCATATCTTGACAGGCTAGAGTAGAGAAGACAATGGGGACTCTCGATTGGTATCTCTTAAACACTGATACGACACAACTCTTTTTCCTTAATGAGATTCAATAAGCCTCGAGTGAATCTGGCAGGATGCTAAGCGCCTCTCTGAAACAATCCTTCCCCTCTGACCTTCAGCTGAACGCTCTGATCCCTCAGATATGTTTTATAATTGGCTGAAATCTTACACATTTAAAGTTGGCAGGCTTGTGAATCTTGCAAAACACTGCATTATTGTAAAGCACTGACAGAAAATGTGTTTGTGTGTGCACATGAAGATGTGGCAAAAAAATAATCTTTCTGCAGTCCCTTTTCATCCCAATGAGTGGCCTCTCCTCTGTGCTCCCCGGTGTTCACAGATGCCTGTCACGTCACCATGAAAAGACAAGAGAGAGGAAGAGCCTGACATGGATTCATCCCCCCAGACGGAGAGACAGGCGGATTGAGAGGTGTAGCTGATCCCTGAGAAGCACTGCAGGTTTAATATCCCCTCTATATCCTCTCTTCGTGCCGTCTGGTGCCACAAGGCTCTGGGCTGACGTCAGTGTTATTTCTGTCCATCTCTTGGTCAGGGAGGGGTCATCATCTCTAATGCATTATTCACACAAGCAGCATCAACCTAGACAGATCTTATCTTGACAGGGCAGAGCGACTATCACCCCTGGCTGAGTGGCTGAATAAACACGAAAAGCATACAATAGCTGCAGCTTCACCCTTTGTGATTAAAACTGCTGATTTGAGGTACATGGTGACTTGTTTGTCCAAGTATGTTATTATTTTGAATATGTATCTGTTCTTTGTTAAAACACATGTTAAAGTAATTTCTCTCCATGGAAAAATTGAGTATTCATTATTTCTGTGGCCTTTTGTATATATTCTTTATTGTGCAATCTCCTGTCAAATAACGGACAACAGAGATCAAGATACCACAGTGGTTCTTCCTCGAGAAAGAATTCTGAAAGAAAAGAAATAACTTGAGGGAAACACATGGGCTGTTTAACATGTCTGTCTTGAATGGTCCTAAACATAATGTGGAGTTATTCAGCGGTGGATCTCTGAGCGATGTTTTGAATGTCAACAGCTGTCATGCGGCACACACGTTGTAAGATTCTACAGTGGACCCATGTGAAGTAGAACCACACACAAAAACACAAACGCTTATTGAAAACAGAATACAAAACACATTCTCTTAATCTCTGTCAATAAATATTATACTCAGTCAGGGTAATAAAGGAGAAAGATCTCACATCTGTGGGTGTGCATTTTTCCTCATGCATGGTTAATTGTGCTGAAGTTCTTGTATTATCCCCTGCCCCTGATGACACTGATAGTGAGCTAACATCCTCCACTATTAGGCTATCTGTTCTCTTCCCCACGGCTATCTAACAGCTTGTGTAGACAAAGACCTACTCCCATAAAGCATTGTAGGCCATGATTCAGTTATGTTACTGATGCCTGCTATATCAGTGCACTCAGGAAAGTACAGAGTACAGAAATATATAGAATACGATTGAGCCAATAATGAAATATTCCCTGATAGCTGACAAAAAAAAAACATTTAGCATGCTGTCATCTTTGAAATACTACATTTTGTAGGTTTCAACACAACAAAACAGCTTATTTTTGTATTTATTTTGGCATTTGGATTCTTGATATGTCATTTAAAGATATATTTGATTTATATTTATATTGTCAGATGAGGATGTAGACAATTTGAAACTGGATACTGATCTGTGGAGAGAACTAGAGCGAAGACTCTCTCTACCTCTCCCTCTCCCTCTCCCTCTCCCTCTCCCTCTCCCCCTCTCTCTCTCTCGCTCTCTCTCGCTCTTTCTCTGTCAGATCCAGCTATTAGGAGTAAATGTTTCTCTTCCTTCCCAAACACAGCTGAGATTACCCCTAGAGGTCCTCTGTGATCCTCTCAGAGGGAGAGCTCGATGTAAGTTAAATAGAAGTGGCTCATCTCAGTTTTCCCTTTGCTCTGAAGTTTCAAAGATTTACAAATACAAAACAATGACAACATTTTATACATTTGTGTTGGTTTCTTGAAGCTGATGATTTGATTCCCTTTTTTTAAGTCAGCCAAGAAGGTTCATGAGGTTTGCCCAGCAGGGATTTCTTCTTATTTTACTATATCCATTTGGTTATTTATTCAGTGTACAGAGAATGAAAACCCTCCCAAGGTCCCTTCACTAGTCCCTCCAAACACACATACAGGTCAAGTGTAGTGGATGATACACTAGCTCTGTTGTCACAACTTGATTATTTCTCTATAAAAGCAGCTGTTCTGCTATTTTGATCTTCACCTAGTCAAGATTCCAGGTATTTTGTGATTTCATGGTGAGAATATCCAGTTAATCCTACAATACCCCTAAATGAATCATTTTATATCTCATGTAGGGGTCAAATATAGATAGTTTTTTATGTTTGAAATGATTTAGACATCAATGAGACACACGGTCAAACATTTCTCCAGTTCCATTTCTGTAGTCTTCCTTTTGGGAGATGTAACAAAAGACAAAAACTGATCTAATGAGAGGATCCAATTAATCTCACAAGAGTAGAAAAGCGTCATCGTGAGCAACAGCTTTTTTCCCTGTGGGGTGAGCAGTTGGAAGACAGACGTAGAACATGTTTGCAATACAACAGCTTACAGTCCAAGCAGTAAGGGAAAAGTCAGCATCTTGGCAGCGTCTCTCAGCGGCTGTTGTCTGTGCACATCTTCTAAAGCGTGGCAGTCAAGAAGCATCTCGTGAACATGGACACTATCTTCTCACTGTAATGTCACCAGAAGTGACAGACGCTTCGAAATTTATATGGACACAGTAGTCTCACCATTACTAATGTTAGAGCGTTTTAGCCACCTGTCAAATATCCAAGTCCTGAGGGAAATATCAGCCTCTTTAGCTGCTAAATGATTCACTATGTTCACCAGCTAGTTTCTAACTTTGCCTATCTGTGGTTTATAAGCTGGGCAGGTAGTGTACAGTGTCTTTTAGAGCCTTTTAGTTGAAAACATCTTCTTTCAGCATCTGAAAACGACTCTGGCGAGAGCAGTGAGTCAGTTCAATTGTGGGCCATAAAACCAAACAAGAAGCTAAAAATCTAAAGATGGTGACAGAAGCTAAAACACTCCTTGGAGCTGAGGGGAGCTGCAGAGTTGATAATTCTCTGTGGGTTCATCACAACAAGCACCCCCTCTCATATTACATGTGGTCCGATCCCTTATTAATACAAAATGATTTATTGTAGCAGCTTTAAAAAGTCAGGCTTTAGTGTTATCTCTGTCTTTTTTGCATCTGTATAGTAGGTTTGTGGCTCCACGGTAATCTCAGTATATTCTATATATGTATATTATAAACCACACTCTTGTTTAGGTATTGAATGACTGTCCAGTTACCTGCATGCACACTGCTCACTGCAAGACCCCCTGCTAGTCTGAAAGGGAAACCCCATGGCTACACTCATTCATGTCACTCACAGCGGGAGTTTCTGATAGCTGTTAATAGATTTTTGTTTTTTTACATCAACTACTTCACACATTTCTGCTGATATAATCAAAACAACACTTCCCAGTGCCATCCCATGTCATCCAATATAAATAGCATCTATACCATCAGTACCATATACCATCACATCACAGCCTATATATGCAGTTATTCAAACCACACTGCTGTCAGACTTTGTAAAGATGTAAATATATTTCTGGTTTCTGGTCCCCAAGGTACAAGTTTTGTTTGTGTCTTAAACAGAACAGAAAGGACTCTCTTTTTTGCCTTCAGATGATAGTTATTCATTATCCATGTAATTTCTTTCCCCATCCCTTTCCATGATCTAGGGCTTACTGTATATAAATGTGGGGTTGAGTAGAAAGGCAGCTGATGGATGTAAACGCCAGCCATCAGCTGCCTCCGCTAACACGATAATTGAAATGGTAATTTTCTGATACAGGACGATGACCTGTGTTCAGCCAGAAATCTCCGGCCTTATTGGATAATGAACGGGAAGAAAATCTTCCCATCAAAATTCTTTGGAGGAATCAGTCACAATTCAGTTGTAGAGAAGAGTCGTCCGTTAGTGTGGTGAGGTGAATTTGGTTCGGCATCTTCCTCATCTCCTCTTCTCTCCACGTCTTTTCCATTCTGCGTCAGTAAAGACTTGGCTCTGATATGCTAATAGATTGTGAAAATTCTTTCCATCGATTTAGTGTGGACGCCTTCAACAGCTCCTCACTATTTTTCCTTGTGTGAGCGAGTGTGGGTGTACATGTGTAGCAGTGAATGTCTATGAAGAAGTTTTTTGTTTTTTTTCCCAGAACATCTCTCATTGCCTGTTCTTTGTTTCCCTCTGTTTGGCATTTGGTCTGATAGGCCAATGTGGTGTTATTTGTACTATATGCAGGTACTTTTGTGTTTTTGTCATTCAAATCTTAATTGCTTCACATTGCTTTGGTGGCTTAAGGGTGGCTAGCCAGTGAACCTGAACAACTAACTCATAGTGACCTGCTCTTTTTCCACTGCTTTTGTCTCTTGCCAGCCAATAATACAATCAACCCTCCAGTTCCCAACACACACACACACACATACACACCTTTAGCAATTACTCAAACTAATTAACAATTTGGCCATTGAAATAATTACTTCTAGTAAAGCAGAGAGGAGAGAGGAGATTTGTACACATCCAGCAGATGCGGAGCAACATTAGCGTTTAGTCGTGTTTCTGGTGACAGGGCAAATGTAAGACTCATGAAGACTGGGACCCTTATAAAAATATATTTAACCGAGGTTAGGGCAAAAACCTGGAGATTAATTTATGAATTTCTCTGACTACTAAGACCACAGTAGGGACACAAGGGTCAGGGACCTGTTATGTCTCGTCATCTGTGTTAGTCTTGTGCCATGTTTCATGTCTAGTTTTAATCATGTTCAAGTCTCACGTCCAAGCCAAGTACCATGATCAAGTCAAGTCACGTTTTAGATC